>CABFOQ010054751.1:4158-16771 GCA_900660455.1 Gephyroberyx darwinii
GGGGGGGGGCTTGTGTATACGTAGGTGGATGTCTGTGGTGTGTGTTAAGAGTTCAGCAGTCTTATGGCCTGGAGATAGAAACTGTTGTTGGTACAGGACCGGCTGCTCTGGTACCGTTTGCCAGACGGCAGCAGAGTGAAAAGCTCCCGGCCTTGCTCATACATCTTCTGGTGTAGATGTCCTTCACGGCTGGCAGTTCACTACCTTGCAATCTTGGGAGGTGTAGCCTCCAAACCAAGCAGTGATGCCAGTCAGGACACTCTCGATTGTACATCTGTAGAGGTTTGAGAGAATCTGGGTGGCCATGCCAAATTTCCTCAGCCTGCAGAAGAAAGACTGCGCTTTTTTTCACCACAATGCTTATTTGGCATGAGCTTCTGTAACTCTACTACTACTACTGCTAGTAATTTTGAGAACAAATTGCAAGGGCTTACCTATGAGGAAAGAGCATGATTATACACGTAGTCAAAGGGGTTTAAGACAAGTCATTTGGACCTTGTGTTCAGAAATGAGGGATGCATAACCATATATCTTGTTTTGGCTAGGAGCAATTGAGTTTTAACCTTAAGAACTGACCAACTAGAATATCATCTTTCAGGTGTTTGGGATAGTTGCTTCTAGCATGCAAAAGGAATTGTGTTTTATCGCCTGGTGTGTGGATGATGCCAGTGAACTTCAAAAAACTGAACTCTTGTTCACATATGACAAAAACTGTCAATTCTGCCTGTGTTCCCAAACTAAAGAAATACCAATGTGACCTGAATGACCACAAAGAAGGTGTGATTTGGGAAGACAGTTATATGGTCTTCATTAGTTGGTCTGATTAAGAATAGTGGGCTCGAAACATAACCACTATGTTAACATTTTGAAAGAGACAGTGTGCCTTGGACATTTTTTCATTGAGGTCCCCTTTTTGACTTCTAGATCCTATAGATATTTCCCTTTATTTCTTCTATCCTACTTACTCAAAATACCATTCCAATCATTCAGAGACAAGACAACTACATTGCAGCTTAAATCATAAGGTGTTTGTGACTGAACAAATGTATATCCTTTGTTATTTAATAGTATGAAGATATAAGTATGCACCCCCTTGACTTCTTTGCATTTTGCTGTGTTGCAGTTGAATTAAAAGCCTGACTCGTTTAATTAACAATCTACACAAATGACCCCATATTGTGAAAACGTGGGTTTTTTTGCAAATGTATTGAAAATTAAATACAGAAATTGCTTATTTAAATAAGTATTATACCCCCTGAGTGAATACTTTGGTAGTCTCGCATAGCCAGACCTATTGCCACACTTGGTTTTAGTGCTTTGCCAGAGCAGGAGAAAGGTCTGTCAGAACTGACCAGTGTTGTGAGATAATTAGCTTTAGTGGGAAAACCAATCACACTGTTCAGGGTTGGCGCTTAAGTCACCATGGCGTGGCCAGGAATAATTTTGGTGTATTGGAATGTCATGATTTCATATCAATACCAATATAAGTAAGATACAGAATGAGACAAAAGGTCATGCAAGACTGGGGATTTTATTCAGGCTTCTGGGAGCTTCACAGACCAAATTAAGAAAAAAGATTAAGGTTACATGAAAAAAATAAGGTTGCTCACACCCACTCTCCTTTTAAAGCAAAGGTAGCAAAGCTAACACAAATTAAGCCCCCTCACAAATTAGTTCAATAGCTTCTATTCCATACACCTCCACTTCACATAGGGTCAGGTGTTCCTTCCGTCCAGGAATCACAATGTTAACGTAACGACCCTCCATCCCATTACAGTTGAAGGTTTGAGATGTGCCAGCTTCGATAGAGGAGATCTCTGTGCACCTAAAGGAAAGGAGAGGAGAGACATTAAATAAACACACCTCACAGGCACACTATAAATTCTATACAGTACACTTTAGGTAACTCCGGTGAAACAACTAGACTGCTGTATGGAAATCATGCAGATATTATGGATGTTGTTAGTTTATATTTCTATCTGAAGGAATTGTTCCTTACTGTACCACAGGAGTGACACCCCTGCTAAAAAACATAATGCTTTATTCTTACAACTTGTCATCAATACAAAATGAGAAACTGGGTGACCAGCTCAATTTTTCAATTTTTCAATTCAGAGTACAGAATCGCAACTACCTAATATAAAATAGAGCAGGTTCTTAAAACATTTTGTGCCTATTCATTATGAGACAAATTGAGATCAGACAATCAGCATTTTTTGAATGGAATTATAATTGCTTAAGGTTGGTAATGGCCTGTTGAACTGAGGATGAAGTGGCAAAGACAGTATCATATATGTAAAGATGCAATTGGCTCAAGAAAACCCCAACATGGAAATTTATGGAAAAGGTGTAAAAAATGTGTACATGACTGGTAAGTACACAGGAAGATTAAAAAGACCAATCCCAACAAAATGATAGGTAAATTCCTGAGACTTATTTACATAGTATTGAAGTTTCCATTATCATGCAGGGAGTCCCCAATCCGAATCTGAGCTCCATTAAGTCCACCATGACAGCAGTCTTTTCTATTGGTGATGATGATGGTGTGAACTTCATAACGCTTCTGGAGGTCCAGTCTCCACCATGGACGAATTTCCTTTTTAGTGTTGGTGCAGGAGCCTTGTGTCCAAATGCTAGCACGATTCCCATCAATGGCTTTTCCAGCAAATCCATTCTGATACAATGATGACTGAACTGCTGTTTTGCCTCGTGCCAAATTTTGTCCTAGAAAAGAAAGTTAACATTTTATAATAACCATCTGTAGGGAATCACATCACACACAATTAATTATTATTTAATGTGTCTTTTAACAGTTTACTAGGGATTATCAAATAATATAAATAATGTTATTATTAGCCTGAGTCGTCTGCACATGCAAGCTTTTCGAAAATGGTAGACACGAAAGGCCATTTTCAAATTTAAACAGCTTAGTGTGGACGTAGCCTAAGACTCTTTTTGTTTTAAAGCAATAGTTCACACTAATCATGACTGATACATGTTTTAAAGCAATATTTCACACTGGTCATTTATAGTTTCAGTACTCCTATGTTTCACAGTATTCATATAAGTACTGTATGAATTTCACAGTATTCATATGAGTACTGTATGAGTTTCACAGTCCTCATATGATTCTTTGAGCAGTAAACCAACAACATTGGCTGTCCCAGTTACTAAATATTGATGACATTAACTAATTAGGTCGTAATTACGTTTTCTAATGAAAATACAAACTAAAGCACAACAACCAAGTGAATATTGTTTTTTGAGTTCTGGGACCACTTTAACAAGATGCAATTTTGTCATTTTGGAATAGGGAGCATAAGTCAACATGGACATCTTGAATGCCAGTGGTGAACACACTCCTGCATGTCAAAACCACAAGATGAGTCTGTGGCAATGAGCATGTGCCAAAGTGTAACCAAAACAAATGTTTGTTTTTTTAATTGAAGTTGCAGACTTTAACTTTGCTTGATATATGGCCATCGCAATAATACATTCAGAATTCATTCAGAAGAATTGTAATCAGTTAATTGTTTTTTAACACCAATATTAGCTGACACAGTGTAGTACGTACCAGTTTCAGGAACTTCCCCATAAACCTCCACTTCACACAGAGTTAAGCTCTCTCTCCTGCCTGGAATCACAATGTTAACATATTGACCCACCATCCCGTTGCACTTGAAGGTGTGGGAGGAGCCAGCTGAGATAGAGGAGATAACAGCACAGCTGAAGTAGAAGAGAGGACAGGAATTAATATGGATTTACTGCAAACTTACAGAGACACTAGAGGTTCTTTGTAATATTCCTCCTAATTTACTTCTGATAATAATAGGTAAAACATTTTAAATGCTGCATTAAAATCATACAGGAATTATGTGCATTACTTGTGGGATAATTCCAGCATCCTCATTCATTCCAATCCTAATCACTGGCTGCTTTGCTCTTGGGATTTAACCTAAATCCCTCCAGGTTGCATACCTAAATCTGATCTGACATGGCAAGGGCTTCCCATTAATAATGACAATTCTACTAGGACTACCACTACTACAATAACTACTACTGCACATATATAATAATAACAATACTAATAAATTATTTTAAAAAATAAATAAATAAATGTAAAGTTAAAAAATGCTGTGGAAAAACTGATAATTGATAATACCAAAAAGAATCTATATAAAAATACAAAAATACATACAATAGCATGTCCACTAAACAGTCCAGTGATAGATAGATAGATAGATAGATAGATAGATAGATAGATAGATAGATAGATAGATGCCAATGTACAAGATCATAAAGTATCAAAAACAGACATATATCCTGATAATTTACCGAGGATTGCTGTTTCCATTGTTTTTGAGGGAATTGCCAATGCGGATTTCAGCTCCATTCAGTCTTCTATGACAACAGTCTTTTCTGTTGGTGATGGTCACATAGGTAACTTTATAAATGTCATGGAGGTCCAGTCTCCACCAGGGTTTAAGGGTTTTCTGTGTGAGGGTGCAGGAGCCCTGTTTAAAGATGCTAGCTCGATTCCCATCAATGGCTTTTATAGGTGTGCTGCTGCCATATAGTGAAGATTGAGCTACATCTCCACCTTGTGCCAAATTTAAACCTTGACAAAAGAAAGAAAATAAAGACAATGAAAGAATGACAAGCTCTTGGCAGGATTCATGACTTTCCCAGTAACAAACTAGGTCCTTTCAGGTTAAAGCGATCACACTGCTCAACTCAACCCAAAGTACTTAATATGCATTTTAATACACACACATGCACAATCACACAGAGCATGCTGTTGAATGTGTGACTTTGACTTCTTTGCTGTGGTATTAGACCTACGCATTATCTACGCTTACGTTTTTTTAATTCATCTTATTCATCTCTAAAATTTTCTTTTACTTTCTTTTCTTTTCTTTTACTTTTATTCTTTTATTCTGGAAAAAACCCTCAAACAAATACAATCAGAAAAAGCAGAATAATTTATCAGGTAGGCATGTTATGCAGTTATCAATGAAAGAGAGTCAGAGAAAAAATTCCTGGATGTCATTAATGATCACAGGGATCAGGGTGTATTGCAGTAATGCATCAGTATTTTTATGAAAATATAAGATACGGATGATTTTAATATTGATTACTGTATGCCCATGATGAAAATTTAATTATCACAATTCTTCAATAATTGTATTGGAAAAGGAATATTGGGTATCACTGAGTAATACCTACCTTTAGGGATAAATTTCGCAAAAGAGTCCCCATAAACCTCCACTTCACAGAGCGTCAGGTACTCTTTCCTGCCTGGAATCACAATGTTGACATAACGACCCACCATCCCATTACAAATGAAGGTTTTGGAAGCACCAGCTGATATAGAGGAGATCACAGTGCATCTGAAAGAAAAGAAAGAACATTTTAAATTATTACAAAAAAAAACTGCACTAGTGCTTGTGAGGATTGATATCACAGCAGGTGAAACAAATACACTGCTCTATGGAAAGCATACAGAATTTATGCTTTTGGCATTTCCCAAAAATTCTTTCAAAACTTTAATCCTAAACCTTAATGCTGATGACACTGAGTTAAATATTTAAATCACACCTGACTTCAAACCATGCTTTAAGGTGGATATTCATGGTCAGAAGATTTACACTGTAGGTAATATTTAATTTCAAATGTCAAATATCATTACACTATATACCACATCACTAATTTCAAAACCAGAAGTGAGTACTTAATATCAATAATTTACCTAGAATTGCTGTTTCCATTGTCAGCAAGGGAGTTTCCAATGCGAATTTCAGCACCATTGAGTCTTTTATGACAGCAGTCTTTTCTGTTGGTGATGGTCACAGAGTGCACTTTGTGAGTCTCCTGGAGGTCCAGTCTCCACCAGGGCTTAAGCTCTTTGTGTGTGAGGGTGCAGGAGCGCTGATAAAAGTTGCTAGCAAGATTCCCATCAATGGCTTTTGTAGGTGCTCCACTTCCATATCGTGAAGACTGAGCTACTTTTCCACCTTGTGCCAAATTTATTCCTTGAAAAAGGTATGAGATTGGGAGGGAAGACAACAAATAAGAAATCAGAAAGGACAATTAATTTTATCCATTTCAAGAATAAGGATGCCGGGGCATCCTGGTGACTCAGTGGTCTAAGGCGCATACCACATAACCGCAACATCCTGGGTTCAAATCCATCCCAGGACCAATGTCTCATGTCATCCTTCCTCGCATGTCATGTCCTCTCTCACCCAATCATTCCTATCTTTCTCTACTGCTACTAACAAATAAAAGACAAAATGCCCAAAAAAAGAATAAAAAGAATAATGAAGCTTAGCGTAAATTCAATTAGGAAGACTACCTGGCATATATCTACTTTATTGCTACTCCAGGTATTCTGTCAGCAATCGGCCTTGCTTGTTATTCAATCAGCATTAAGCAAGGATCTCCTCCTCCCTCTAAGGGAACCAATCACAAACTGACACATCCCTATATATACACGGATACCTGCCCCATCTGTGTCTTGGTCATTTCAGCCTGTGTCGCCGCTGCACCCCACCACCACCACCACCACCACCAGTGTCAGGCTCCAGTTGGTAGTCAGTGGATCGTTCTGCCTATGGAAGAGGAGTCTATGGGGGGGAGTTTCACAGGGTTCTCCTTTAACCCTTGAACATTGACTCCAACTGGAGTCACCGCCAAACTCATTAGATTTATTATCCATCAAGCTTGTATTCTGACATTCTTGTATATTGATAATTGATTGTATATCCCTCCTGAATTGAAATCTTGATGTTTAAAAATGATACACCTTGCACCTTTAATTTGATGGAGGCAAATGTAAGCCTGTGTACACAGTACCTCTGAGAATTCTCCTGACCCGCCTGATCTTCTCCTCCACACCCAGACCTCTGGGAAGAGCTGCTTACAACACCAACATTTATTGTCATTTATTACACCACAGCAGGTAGAGGCAATACTGAATTTATTTTTTTAGTTCTTATCAATGACAAATAAGACTATGATGCTACGCATCATTCATTTTTACCTTTCCTTTTTGGCTTCTCCTCCGTCTTCACAGCGTCATGCTCTTTAAACCAGAAAAAACAACAGTGGGTAGTAAATAAATAAAAGGAACTTCACTCATGATTGTTCATCAGAGGCATGATTAGCTTTAAAGCATAGTCCCACAAATTAATGAGCCAGTTTCTATTTCTAGAGGCATTGATTAGACGGCCCTGATTTTTAAAGACTAGATGGGACACTGCAAAATTTCTTAACGCATTTAAAAGCGTCAACATTGGAATCGTGCAATACGTTTTAGTTGTGGCCATATTGGGGCTCAATCTAGTCAAACATTAGCATTCATTCCCAGTACCTTTTCTCCTTGTAACAGCTGAAACCTTCTTTGGAGCGTCTTTTTCTGAAAACATAGACAGGCTAACATGAGATCGTTGACTTAATGCAGAACTGAAGATGTATTTTAATTTGAAAGCTCTTGCAGGATGTGTTCAAGGCACAACAGTTTTTTTGAAATTATATGAGACCAGAATTTATTCTAGGAAATCTTCTCATCTTCAGCATGAGAATAAACGTGTTTGTTCTTTTTAAGTGAAGCAATAAGCCATCAAACACATCATTCAATCTGTTGTTCTCATCCTAACCTTGAGCAAACCAGTGTCTGAATGCAAACACATGGATTATCTTTAGGTATAGATTAAGATTTTATATTCACTGTAGGTGCCTTGTGGAAACATTTTAATATCTCTGTGCAC
Source organism: Gephyroberyx darwinii (assembly GCA_900660455.1). Classification (NCBI taxonomy): domain Eukaryota; kingdom Metazoa; phylum Chordata; class Actinopteri; order Trachichthyiformes; family Trachichthyidae; genus Gephyroberyx; species Gephyroberyx darwinii. The sequence goes on from CABFOQ010054751.1 coordinate 11,928, forward strand.
CAACCACCATTTCTGTTATCAATACTAGAGCCACTTCAGTATTACAATATATACTAATACAGTAGAAATTACAGCTACAATTACACTAAACACATTCATCACCCCTGTTTCCCAGGGAATGGGAATAAATTGATTGGTTACATGTTTGTGTTATGGAAAATCGATAAGTGCATTCCACAGAATTCCAGTCAGTTAATTCATCGTTAGTCTATGTCGATTACCTTTAACCTTTCCTTTCTTGGCATGCTCTGTGAAGGTAATTCATTGCAAGTTATAATAAAGTATCTTTATACATGTGGAACTTCAGGTCACTGCAACACTCAAAAATATGGGCATAGCTTGTATGGCAACATAAAATGCGTATTGCAAACATGCTTCTATAAAGAGTGAATTCTGTCACCAAAATAACCAAATCAGAAAGCCATACTATTCACTAACTGCGCATGATGGGTGGAAAGTGTTTATTGTATTGTATGTTTCTTTGGGCTTTAGGGCGCAAGGGTGCATGCATTTTTTTAGTGAAGATGAAAAACGCGCTTAGCTGGAAGCTCAAAAAACTGGACAAATTGCGCAATTACACAATCTTTGTGAATCTGGACCTGAATATATATTCTCCTGCTCAGTCAGTAGCAAACAGATTGTGTATGACAGAGAGTCAGTATTATGCCCATTCTGGCAAAGTTACATTGAGTGGGTCTTTCCCCTTAGTACCCCTCTAAAATCGGTGCTACTGTGAACACCAGGGGCCAAATGTATAAAACTCTGTGTATACTTAGGTGTAGAAATCTGTGTACACACAAAACAGGAAACATGCATACGCAGTCTTTTCGTCAGATTTATAAAACCCCACGTACATCTGTTCCCACGTGTTTTTTCTTCATACATCTCAATCATCCTGAAATTGTGCACACGTGGACGAGCCTTCTGACCATGCCCACAATTTACTATAAATGGCTTCCAACATACCCCCAATTGCCTGGTTTGCATACAAAGGGCCAGCATTAGTTTAATTTTGAGGAGAAATGGCGGAAGCATTTAAGAAGCAATTGAGGAAGAAGAAGCACAATTTTACCGACTGTGAACTTGAAATAGTGGTTGATCAAATTGACAGAAGAAAACACGTATTATTTGGAAGCCTAAGCTCTGGCATTACCAACAAAATAAAACAAGTTGAATGGCAGAAAGTAACTGAAGCAGTGAACGGCGTTAGTTCTGAGCCACGGACCCTGGAGGAGATGAAAAAAAAGTGGTCTGATTTCAAGGGTGAGGCCAAGAAGTGCATTACTGCGCACAGCGTTAGTGTGCGCATGTATTTAATTGTTTATTTATATAAAGATCATGTATTTATTTGTTTATTTATATAAAAATCATGTATTTATTTGTTTATTTATATAAAGATCATGTATTTATTTGTTTATTTATATAAAAATCATGTATTTATTTGTTTATTTATATAAAGATCATTATCATTATAATTATTATAATGAATAGTGACAAACATATTTACTCAAGATAGAACGAAATTAAGGCTTGTCAAAAAAAGGTTGTTAACCACTCACGCATCATTATGTAATCATAGCGAAGGTTTTTTTTTTAAATGAAGCTTAGCGTAAGCTCAATCAGGAAGGCTGCTTCCCCCATTCATATTTTGTCAGCAGGTCAAGCACGCCCTCAGTTCTGCATCGTCCATTCACCGTAGCCCACGCACCTTTCTCCTCTCCTTCCTCCCTCTCCAGTATCCAATCACTAACCATTTCCTTCTATTTGTTTCCCCTCAGTTGCTTTCGTGTTTCTGTCATTTCAGCTGCCTAAACCGCACCACCTCCTCCCCCGCCACCACCAGCATCACGGCTCCATCAGATATCCAGGAGGGTTAGATCTTCAGCCCGGAGGGTTCTCCTGTCTCCTACCTGCCCCTGGGAGCTTCACCCTATCGCTGGATACCTCTTGGAGTCTACGCCAAACCTATGCTCATGCTCATTCCTCATGTCTGTTAATAAATGTTTATAAGGTAAATTTCAATTTTGACAATCTAAGAATAGTGATTATGATGTGCTTATGGGGCCCTCACAATGTGCTTGAATTGAAGTGTTGCTCAGTGTTGCTGGCGACTTGCCCAAAGTTCAACTATTTTGTAGACTTCAGCCTACCTTCTCTGGCTACTGTCATCTTGGCAGTTTTAGCTGTGACACACAGATCAGGGAAATTTTACATTAACAGCATTAAAGGGCCAGTAAGTAAGGTTTTTATAGCACAACATATATATATATATATATTACCATTATATACCAGATAAGGGTTGATCAATGCCAATAACTCAATAATTACTTGGCCAGGTGCTGAGACTTCTGGCTTTCAAAACTCAAATGACAAAGCAGTATTCCAGTAGCTTGAACTCTTCACTAGATGCTAGACTTAGCTTTCTCCTCCCCATTGTGAAAATGTGACTTTATCATTTATATCATTTACAGGCCACTGTAAGCTGTGCCAGGAGACCTGCCAACATTGCAATTCCTTGGTGGCCAATAGAGGTTGATAAAAGCAGTAGGTTACTTAATGCCACCTTTATATACACAAAAGTAGAGTGAATGAGAGTTACAACCATGTAAGCTATATAAAATACAATATGGCAGTATCAAACCTTTTTTGTCCACAGTTTCAGCAGCAGACGCTTTGGCCTTAGCAGAATGCATACAGGGACACACTGAAATCACAAAGCATAAATGTAAGCTTAAGATAAAAATACTGTGCTATAATATTGCAAAGATAAAACAATCTTCTGGTTATCGTCATCTCACTAACCTGTAGGTTCGGTCACTGCCTCCTCAGGTTTAGGCACAGGTTTGATTACATCTACAGTTGCCTTTTCTTCGTCATCGTCCTCATCATCGTCCTCCTGCTCGTCTTTCATGTCTTCATGTTCTTTGGTTTTCCAAGATTCAGCCAATGGCTCCTCGTCTTTTTCCCTGTCATCCTCCACAGGAGCAGCAGGCTGACTTGTAACTGTTGGTGAAAACAGCAAGTGGTTCTATATTTGCATTGATTTATAGCATGATGACTTTTTTCCTCATGGGGCACAAAAATAGCCACGGACAAACACTTTGCCGGTGTCGCCAGTGTAACAAAGCAATAAAACATGCAAGAAATGTGGGGGGGTAGTGTCATGTCTATGTATGGTGTATGACATATATATTACAGCTGTGTACAGTTTTTAACAAATCTTACTTTGTTTCATCTATTTCCTTTGTTGTTACAACTGGGGTAAGTAAGTATTTAAGAATTTTCTGCATTGTGCTATCATCGTTTTCTTATTTGCTCTGAAAATAATAAAAAATAAAATTTACACAACAAAACAAAACAAAATCCGCTTACTTGTAGCTAAAACTATGTACGTGGATGTAGATGTTTTAATAAAGCATTTAGAAGAAGTACAAGCTCATTTTTATTTGTTGTATGACCACTAATGTGACAATATGTATTCTCATGTTGAGCTATAATGGAGATGTGACATTCACCAAAGATCTCCTCTGTTTCAGTCTCCTCCTTCTGGTCATCAACATCTGCCTCCGTGACATCATCTGCTTCCTCTTGGATGTCTGCCTCAGTCTTTATTGCCTCCTTGTGGGCAGTTACTGCAGCTGCAAATAGACAAATAGAAACATGATTTAAAAACATTTTTTGTTGTGATAGGCTGGGAAACATTTTGGGCAATGTACAGGAGCAGGGACAATTTTACTGACAAAATAAAATAAAAGGAATCACAGGGAGTCAAATTTGAATTATTATACAGTATATATATATTATATATTATTTGTTTTTGTTATTATAGAGGTAGTAATAATAATTGCAATATACTAAATACACTATATTGAAATATACTGTATAATAACTAAGTATACATATAATAGAATATAATGACATTACAGTACAGTAATTAAATTATAAATTCTTAATTATTACAAAATTAATAAATGAATAAATAAAAATAAGTAGAAATATAGCTGCAAGTGGCGATTAGCAGGTTCAAACCCTTTTTGTTACTGCAAACTGCATGCAGAGTGACAGAAGACAATAAATTCCACAAACAAATATATGCAGTTAACTGTATGTTTAAGTAAGCAAGGCTACTAGGACAGAGGCTTCTATTCTCAAACAACAAAGCCCAGTTTCAAAATAAAAGCTCCAGAAAAATACTACACTGTAAGCCCATATGGAAAAAAATTGCGGCGCCCCCTATTGGCCATTTTTAAGATAATTTTACAAACTTAGATCAACATAAATATCTACCAAGTTTTGTGATGACAATTTGCGCCAGGCCCACGTCCTTGATCGACAGCATCACCCCCTATTGGTCAATGTTGTGGACATGTTTCAACAATGTAGTTAAAAATATCCACCAAGTTTTATGATGTTTGGTCAAACTGTCATTGATTTAAGACCAAATTTGCCCCAGGCCCATGCACATGTTTGGAACTAGTGGTGCTCCCTATTGAGCGATTTCAAAATAGTTTTACACACATGGTGTATGACGTCATTTTGATCTTTACGGTCATTACGGTGTGTTATGAAATATATCCTGCAAGTTTTGTAATGATTGGACAAACAATTTCTGATTTATAGTCTGATTTATGATATGCCACACACATTTTTTCCATTTGTAGCGCCCCCTATTGGTCGATTTGAATGAAACCTTCAAGGTATGTTCCCAGTACTTATGGGGACATATTCTGCAAGTTTTGTGATGATTGTCACAACCGTTGTTGACTTTGGTCTATTTATGTGCTGAGCCACGCCCTTTTGAAGTTCATTGGTCAATATCTTGAAAACTAAAGAAGATATCAACA
>CABFOQ010054752.1:0-22074 GCA_900660455.1 Gephyroberyx darwinii
GCCTTATTTTCTGCTCTGCCCCATCTGTAATGGTTGGGAGAGCTGCCCAGGAATGGCCTCTGAGCTTAAACAGAGCAATGAGAGACGGGGAGGAAGAGTCCTTGGCATCAGATAACAGTTGTCCTGTCCACAAGGCCAATGTAAGAATCAGTATCCTGAAAACCTATGGACCTGTAATTCCATTCTGGGCTCTTGTATCTGGGTATGTCCAGTAGATTTGTATGGTTGGGATTTGTAATGTATTCTCTGGTGAAGGGAGTCAAAGGGAGGATTACAAATAGCAGGCAGTGTCCCATTATCACACCCAGTCCAGAGGAGCACAGGAACGTCCAACTGGCACGGAGTTACAAGCAGAATGCACACGGATACACAGGATGAGAGAGGAGGGGGCAGCGAACAACAGATCTGACTGCAGTGAGAAGGATTACAGTCAATCAGTCAATGTTGAGCTAAAATGTATGGTTAGTTAATGACCTCTGTGTACTTTCTCATTTTTAGCTCGCTATCGCTTCCAGCTGAAGTACAGAGACATGATCCATTCCTGACGGATTCTGAAATCCATCAAGTGTTGCCAGATTGGTTTTGGTTGTCAGGTTAACAGTGGTTGCCACAGTGATCATTCACCAACTGTCAGGCTGATTAGATGAATGTTTTTTTTGTTTTCACTTGTCTGAATGTATCATGCATGCAGAGAGCATCCCTTTTAGCATTCCCACGGGGATCACAGACACATACCATTTACTGTAGCTTGTTCCAGTGAATGCCAAATAGTCAATTTGGCCTGGCCAAATAAAATAAAACACAGACCCAAGAACGACCCAAGACCCCACACTGAAAGTCCCCCCCAGCCTATCACACACAGCATTGAGCAAGTCCAAAACACTGAGCAAGTCCCACTGACATTAAAAACCCATGGACGAATCCTTTGTTTGTTCTGGATCTCTGCCAGGAAGGTGTTAGGGGTATTACGTACAGCTAGGTGATGCCACAGAGACGAATCTGCCAAGTTGTTTATTATGAGCATCCTGTCCCTCGATGAAGGTAGCCACCTCTGTTTAGACAGCTTTGCTTCGATTTCCTGAGACGTATCCTCCCAGCTGCTAGTGATCCACCCCACTGAACCCAGCTTCACCCCTAACAGTTTAAGCCCCGTCTCTCACCACTGCAGACAAACCTGGTGGCTGTGGAGGAGAAAGGCCCTGCACATTGCACAAGCCTCACATTGCAGAGCCTCGCTCCTACCCCAGTTGACCTTGGCAGGCAGTGTTCTTTTAGAAATATGGAGGCTGTCCCCCCCCCCAACGTCCTGCCCATTAATAGCTGAGTCATCCACCCAAGTAGATAGAAAATTGGCCTCCTTAGCCCTAACTCAGCTGCACATAACTTCCTCCTGTAACCTCAAGGTGTAAATCTGGAAGTGTGAAACTCTAGTAGATGCTCTCTGACTAACCTGGACCAGCCTGTTCAGGCGCACACCCACCATAATTAAACATGAGGTATCGTTCAATAACATTTGAAATAAAATTAGGTCCAAATCCAAAACCTTAAAGCACTTTAAAAGGAGACAAAGTAGACAACAAACAACAGTGAGCACCTCAGGTCTGTATTAGAAACTGTACAACGTATTAAATGGAGCGAGAATCAGAGCAAGAACAAATCTCCTTTTATTGTAATGTGCCGAGGGTTTGTAGCTCGCTCTCCAGGCGTTCTCTAAACATTGTTTACCGCTCTGATTTTAATGGCTTGTTGGCCACATCATAAAAAGTGACTCGATATCAACACCCGTGACCTCGAGCTCAGCTCCTATCTCCCTGCTTCAAAGAGGGGAGCTCTTGCAGTGATGCTTCACTACCACACAAATGGAGTTAGAAAGAGAGACTCTCACACCACAGAAACACACTTCAAATTAACCCACATCACATTACAAACCAGTAGTCACACACAATAAGTGGTGTGGATCCACTCTCACACTCCAAGGTCAGGGGTATTTGTCTACCCTGGATACACCCAAATCATGTCAGTGAAAGTAATCTGATCCCAATTTAAACATTGAGAGAAATGGATGGTAAGATGTAGGGAATGGGAAGCGGCGGTGCATGTGCTGGATCCTGACACTTCTGCTCTCCAGGCAATAGAAATGAAACACAGTAAATCAGGATGAAGAAATGAAATGAGAACAGTGTCTGAGGTGAGAATCACAGCAGCCTCCAGGCCAAATGTCAGGAAGTCAAACTGACACTGGGGGTGGGGTGGGGGGAGACGAGAGAGAAAGAGAATGGGGTTGTCCTAGAGTACTGTGGAGAGAAGATATACAGAGACAAGGCCTGGAAGAAGGTCACTGTAGAGAAAGATTACCTATGGAGAGGATAACATTGAGATAAGAAAGATATCCCATGATGAGAAAAGGAGAGAATGCTTAGAGGGAAAGAATGGACAGAGGGAGAGAATAATAAAGGGAAGACAATGAACAAGGAAATATAGAGGCCTACTAAAACAGAAGTTCATTGTCCTGGGTGGCCTAATAACATACAGTGACCTCTGCAACACTATTATGTCCCCTACTTCTCTCCACGTCCCTCTTCCCTCCACCCATCTCTCATAAATTTTGCTGTTGCTGAGTTCTCCAGGGGAAAGAGGGCAGAATAAAGAATAAGAGAGATCTGTCAGTGCCTGCCATAAAGCCATGCTGGCTTATAAATAAAGGCGGTAGATGTATTAGGGAGTTAAATCATCTCAGGTTGTTAATGCCACAGACTACAGACAGCCATGAAAAAACTCCTTGTACCTCTCTCACTCCATCCTGCTCTCTCCCTTAGGAGCAGCCAGCACTGGCCTGTCCTTATGATGGGGCGCCATAGTATAAAGTATATGAGTGTGTGTGTGTGTGTGTGTGAGCATGACTATGTGTGTTTGAGGGTGTGTACGCATGATCAACATGTTTCCCGCGGTTCGTGTCATACCCAAAAGTGTCCCACAAATTCTATGAAAAAACCCGACTGCCGACTGATTGTTCATGTGCCAAGCAGCAGTTGGAACAATTAAAAAAGGATTTCACTCTACTACTTCACTCCACTCCACTACTTCTCAGTAAATCCTCTACTGAAGTGCATATCTCTGGCCCGCTCCCCACAATAGGCCGTGGGATACAGCGTTTCAGCAGACTGCTGAGTCGGCACAGCTGGCCCTCCTCGAATTGTGCTACCTACAATCTGAAATTTATTGACAATGTTAATCTGTTTTGGGAGTGCAGACACCTCTTTAGAGCAGATGGCCTTCACCCTATCAGAGCTGGGGTGCGAATGCTTGGTGCAAACCTGCTTTACTACATCTACCATCCATCTGTTACCAACCAGCAGTGCCCCCCCCAGCTTCCCTCCTCCTCTGCTCCAGTGAGTGCAGTGAGCTTGCTGCATAGTAGCCACCATAAAACTACTCCACTGCCCAGCAGCCATACCAACGGTATCAACAAGAACAATCAATATGACTGATACCCCCATCCTCTGTCCCTGTCTCTGTCTCTAGTTCCCCTAACTCTTCTATCAGGCTCACTGGCTCCCCCTACAGGCCAGGAGGTCCTACGTCCGTTCCAACCACAACATGCGACTCCCGACTGTTTTTTTTTTATCCCTGTTAGGACTAGCTCCAGATTATATTTTGGATACTCAGCCCCCACCATAAATAAATCAAATCTGACAGTTGTCAGCCTGCCACTCGCTTGGCGCCTGCTACAAAAACTATAAAGCTTGTTTTGCTTAATGTCAGGTCTCTAGCTAACATCTCTTTTGATCAATGACCTAATTCACACTCACAAACTTTATTTTATGTTTTTAACTGAAACCTGGTTAGAAAGAAATAGCAGAATGGCGGTTTGTATTGAATCTACATCTCCAAATTTAGATTTTTTTCTGTTTCTAGAATTGACAGGAGAGATTGTGGCATTGCAGCTCTATTTTCGGTGTGTTTCAGTGCAAACAGGTATCATTTGGAGATGTTACATATTTTGAATACCTTGCTACTATGGTCTAACAATTTCTTTGATGACTTGTTTTTAGGTTACGAGCCATCCAGACCTAAGTTGGCGAAGCTGCTTTTAGTTAACGCCCCACTCTGCTGGAATAAACGTCCAGATGCCCTGAGACGTGCCCCAACTCTCATCTCTTTTAAAAGTTGGGTCAAAACATCCTTGTTCTCTCTGACTCAACACTTTTTTATTTATTGCTCTCAGCCTGGTGCTTTTAAACCATCTGTCTAAACCTGTTGTATTTTTTAAATGTCTTTTAACATGTTTTTATGTAAAGCACATCCGGTGGGTTAGAGTCCCTCCAGTTACATGAGTGTTGTCTCACTCAGTAGGGTTTGAGTTCCTCAGTGTGAAGCATTTCTTTAATCCTGCTTAAATCTGTTATTTGCGAATGTCTTTTAACATGTTTTTATATGAAGCACATTGAATCTTCCTCGTGTATGAAATGTGCTATATAAATATAAAGTTGCCTTGCCTTTCTGTTTTTTTTATATATATATATTGTGGCGAATCAGGCCGGCACCACAGTCAAGGTAATCACCAACAGACATTCACTTACCGGCTCCAGCTGGTAGTGGTGGTCGAGCACCAGCGTTACCACTGCCAACTCCTCAGATCCTGGAGGGAACACAGCTGTTTCTCATCTGTAATCAAGCAGTTACCTACCGGCAAGCCCTTTAAGAGAAGAGCAGAGAGGAAGGCGGTCCTGTGAGGAGTGGACCAAATCTCTGGTGTGGTGAGCAACTGTAGAGGAGAGCGAGGAGACGTGGTTTTTGGACTGGCTGTACTGTGTCTGGCCCCTGCTGCCGTCTCACCACGGCCGATACAGACAATGTATACTGTAGCAGTAGGCTATATATTGCGGCAGTAACAAATTCTGTGATGGGAAATGGGAAAATGGGTTAAATTCTGTTTAAGTTTTATTGTTTTTTCATATGTGTACTGCAAAATGCCTCAGTTTTACCTCACATTTTGAAAGCTGGTGGTTTTGTTTGTGTTCTACAGAGACTGGATACATCTGACAGATCTATATATGAGTAAAATCTGAAGCTGCTCGATAATGCGCTATGAAGGGGCTACCTTATTTTTGTAGACCCACAGAATGTTTGACCTTTTTATACCAAAATATTTATTCTAGTGTTATCAGCTCTAACCTGAAAATCTGCCAGGCAAGCGCCCTCTGTGCTCTTACATTCACCTTTTAACAGAGAACAAATAACTGAACTGGTATTGTTACAGCGATTATGGAGCTGCTCCATTCGAAGCTTAATTGGGTAAGATGCCATGTCATTCTCTTTGAAGAAGCCAATTTGAGTTTTCTTGCTTTGGAAGAGAGTTGTCCATTTTCACAAATACTATTTAGACTGTCCTAGTTTGGCGCACGCAAAGAGTTGGAAAGTGTTTACCTATTTGTCCCCATCTGTCTCAGTTTTTCTTCCTATCAATTAGTCTTGTGTATTTTTTGAATGCAGCACAAGAATCTTTGTAATTCAGTCAGCCAATGCGAAACGTGGGCATAAAACACACACAGCCTGGGTCCCATCACTCACTCTCTTTCATCCTATTGATTTATTTTTTTTCTTTAGTTTCTGATGGTGAAATTTCAGCCCAGTTCATAATTTTGCTTCTTCACTAGTGAGAGCACACAAAGAAAACACAGCTTGATCCTCCCTGCCTCTGTCTCTTTCCCAGTTCCCATAAAGAAGTGATAGCAATTGCAGTGTGGGTGTAACACAATGTTTTGTGCAATTAGCACCTCTCCCTGTTTCAGGTAGTGTGGAGAGATGTCAGTATGGAGGAAAGAGATAACCAAGCCCACAGCCTGTCATCTGAGCCAGATAAAGCATGGCTAATGCACACAGGAGGATCAAAGCTAGCCCCCTCAGGAATATGGAGCTTTAGCCAGGGTTAGCTTCAATCCTGACATCATGGTGTGTTAGTGGATGCTAACATGAAAGTTGTAGTGTGGGATTTAGCAACATGGCTAACGTGTGGGCAGTAATATGCCGGATTAAAGAGCTACGTCTTCAAAACAACACAAGTTTTTACAGTAGCACATGATTACAGAAGCTAACAGTTCTGGCATTTGTGCTAGAAATCTGTAGATGTTTGGCAGGTTATCAAATCAAATACATTTAATTATCAAATGTAATATAAAATGTATTTCATTTGTTTATTCTCAGTATATACAATATTCCCATGTCAGTGCTTTAGATCTTACACAGCAAAGGATAATACATTTTATAAAGTTGTTTTGGTACAACTGCATTGCTGCAAATATATATATATTTTTATTTTATTTTTTAAAAGCATATGTTCTACACAGTGCAGGAGGTAATATATACATAATATATACATTAAGTTATTTTTGGTCAGGCTACTATCCTAAAATGGATTTGAGGGATTATAATTGCATAGCTTACCTTTACAGCGCACATTTACACATACATTCTCCTAATTTATTTATTTATTTATCTAATTTATTTATTTTTAGTCAGGCTCCTATTCCGGGAGAGATTTGCAACAGTTTGAAAGTAAATTGAATCCATCATTGTTCATATTGTTCAAATTGTTACATACATCCTCCTTGTCCACTCTAGATGTTATTGCCAGTGAATGAGAAACAGCCCTTTTCTCTTCTCTTCATTGGCCTTCCATGTTTCTGTTTCTCCTTGGTTATTCCGCTACAGTGGATAGAGGAGACACTATGAAGATGAATACTGATCACCTGTGTGCATGTGTCCTGGGTTGGCCTTGCCTGGTTTGCTGAACTGATATTCTCCAGGTTGCTTCTGAGTGAGGAAACCTCAGAGAAAGAGTCAGGGTGTGTCCTAACAGGCTACAGGTGGTATCGATGCATACTTACTGAGTAGCTGACAGACTGGCATGCTGGATAACAGACTAACATGTTGGACTTCACTATCAGATTCTGTCTTTGAGTCACAGAGAAAAAGCATGCAGACTACACTAAGACACGTAGACTGAATAACTCTGTGCTCTCTGTATCTGAGTCAGAGAGTCCTGAGTGAGGTTGTTCAATAATGTATTAGTCTACTTACTCCAGTCCAGAATCTGCTCTGCTCACTGGCTATAATTGGTCAGTCATTACATTACAGTCATAAGCTACAGGTAACCTCTGACCTCCTAGGTCATTGACTCCAGCGCCATAAGGAATACTGCAGTATAGCCAATTTTACTATATTTAACCTCAGCAAAAAGATTGGACAGGGAGGAGAGTAGGAATGGGAAAAAAAATTAAGACCAAGAAGGGAGAGCAAGAGAACAAAGTCAGGCAAGGAAAGAAGTGAGCAAAAAAGGGAAACCAGCAAGAAAACCAAAGAAAGAAGTGCATTTTGTAGGGAAAAAATGAAAGACACCGAGACAGAAATTGAGGAAGATAAATTAGAAAAAGAGAAGGAAGGAAGAAAAAAATAAATTAACTGCTGGAAGAAAAAGAAAGGATTTCTGAAAAACTGAGAGACTTTTAGTCAGTTGTGCAACTGCAGTGATGTTGGTTCCCAGTACAGTCCCACAGCCCTGCACTGTCTCTGGAGGAGGTCTACAGCCTGGAGCCAGAATGGGCTACTATGGCTTAATTAACACAGGACTTGGTGCAAACTGGGTGTTTAGCTGTGACTCCAACAAGGGACATTACAGAGTCTGTGCCAAAATATCTGTCTGTTGACTCACTAGCATTGTGTCTGTCTGCTGCTTATTAGCATTATGCTATCCCAGGATGCACTGCATAGTTGTTAGAAGGACAAGACTATACATATTGAGGCTGTGCCACTGAGAAGTTGCCTGTGGAGCCACATCCTCACATCCTATATGGATCTATGTAAAGAGACTTGTGTGTATGGACTATACACAGATCCATATGAAGACAGGCATTTTCATGAACACATTCATATGAATGCATGTGTGAACACACACCAGCATACACACACACATACAGGCATACAACTCTATATGGGTGCACTGGTCTAGGACAGCAAGAGAACATCATTACATTTTGTCAGAGTTCCACAGACAATTATTTCTGACACTGAAGGTGAGGTATCGGTCTAAATGCAACGAAGCAGACAGTTCTCATCTGCCTCTGTCTGTGCAGGAGAGAGATCCCAATTTAACTGACTCAAACAACCAGGCGTTGAGCAGTTTCTAACACATACTATCAGTCATTTGTATTCTTTCATTGAAATTTTCAGCGCCATTGAACTGAAGGTCAAACTAACGCCGAGTCCTTGTCTGTCAGCAGCTAATGGCTAAGGTTTTCCCTCAGAAGTTAGTGTGTTTTCTCTCAGGGATTTCGATAGAGCATAGCTGACATCAAAGCTGACTCTGTAATTGGAAAAATAAAACCTTCCTTACTTCACAAACACATGCACGCATCTGTGCACAAGTGCCCACACACACACGCGCACCAAAATGCACATAACCTGCTTCAAGCATCAGTCTTAAGCTTACACACCAGTCACAGAGACACAGGTTCAACCGTGTCTTCGTTTTAAATCTTTGAAATGGGCAAATCAACCAAAAGATTGCCAGAGCCTTTACGGGCCCCTGCCTTACTGAACAGTCCCGCAGAGCTTTCTGGGTAAACAATACCAGCAGTTTTTGTTTTCAATATTTAATTTATTGGAAATCAATTCAATTCTTCCTCTCCATCCCTCCAGAGGGTTTTTCTGTGCTTTCATCACTCTATCATTCCTCTCCTCCCTCCTTTCCTCTCTGTCATTCTTTGCTTCAGTGCCTCTCACAGGCCAAACAAAGTCACACCTTGAGAGAAGGGGGATTTTATTCCTTCGGTTTGTCTTTCTTCTCTCTCTTTCTGTTATTCCTCTGCCTTCCCCCCGGTGAAGGAGGACAAGCACCTTTCTATTTCTGTATTTCTGTATCGAAGCCTGAAAGTGAAGCTCATTTTTCAATAACAGTCACAATTCCTCCTATGGGAAGCCTCCTTTGAAGCTCTCATTTATTTAATCTTAAACCTGTTTGTTTGTTCTTCAAAAACAATAACTGGGGAGAGCATGCAATGGAGAGCAATGAGCAAAGGAGCATGTGGTGTCGATGATGGACTCCCTATATTTTCACACTGTTTCTCCTGGGGGCAGGACAAAGTTTTAGGTCACATTAAGTGGCATGTGAGTACTAAAGTTTTGGATTTCAGTACCATTTACTACTAGTCAGAACGATGTGTATATAATCATACTTTGAATTACATACTTAAATGTGATAAGAAAAAGTAACATTGTAATTGTTTTTTGAAATAGTATTTTGTTACAGTTGAAGGTCCAGTATGTGTGTGGCAGGGGAAAAGTGTTTCACACTCAGTTGCAAGTTTAGATTGTTACAAACTTGGATACAACAGAACTTTTGTGTGTGTTGGAGAGAACTGAAAGTCGACAATTAAAAGTTCCCGCACACTGTCCACTTCACTTCCACTTAAAATGTTTAATTGGGAACATTGATTCGGTACAAAACCCTCATCAGGTTATCCATATGTCTTCCTTTCCATTGTTGACTTATATTGAAAACTTAAAGGGAATCCATATACCCTATACCTATGTCCCTAGATATAAACATCCCCTTTAATGTAATCCAGGCGAAATGGCGTGGAAATTAACCCCCTTATCTCAAACCCCTAACCTTACATTAGTCCATTGAAGAAGTGAGGACAGGCCAAAACTACTTCACTTCACAAAAATGTCCAATGTCTAAAAAAAGTCCCAAGGTTCACAGGGCTAAGTACAAGAACACTAATAACCACACACTGTACACAACCCCCCCGTTGACCCATGTCCAGCTCAGTAACAATTAATTTGAGGTCATCCCCTTCCCTCTGACAGGGCATGTTGAGGTGTGGCCTCTCCTATTGGACTCTACTGTCTGACTCCGACTCTGGCTCTGAATCTTTATTATCCTATCACTGCTCTCCCTTCTGGCCTCCATCCAGCATTAGAGGACACAGGAAGAATCTTACCCTCCTCTTTTATCGTTCCTTTTCTTCTGAAGGCACATTGGGGTAAAATAAAGAAATAAATAAAATGTGGATGAGTCCAGTTTCCAAGTTTCACACATAAACTTTCTTGTAATAAAAATTTAAAGCTTGAGCTGTAGTGTGTTTTTCTGCTGGGAGCCCAGTTGAAATTGTTGCAGCAATTAAATGGTAATGGTGATGTTTTGAAAGGCCCATTCCATTGAAAAGTGCAACTTTTCTAGCGTTCTGTGTGGTTATGAGGCATTTGGGCTGTAAATTGGTGTGAATGAATATTGAAAATCAGGGTTTGTGATATCTATGGGCCAGCCAGCTCTGCTGCTGGTCCCTCTTGCATGACTACGTGTTCTTCTTCCCATGCATCAAAAATCATAAAATTTTGCACAGACATCCAGGCCCATGCCAAATAATACCCACCACATTGTGGAGCCAACAATGCTCATGATGGTGCTACAGAAATCAATCAAATCTAAAAACGAAAAAAAAATATTTTCATTACAACCTATCGTCAATTATGGAGTCAGTCCACTCTGTTTATTGTAAAATCTGTAAAACTCATTAAGACGATCCATTCCCACATTTTATGATCAAATGTCGCCAGATTCGCTACACAGCATCTACAGCAAATATCATTGGTTGCATTTATTGTCCCACCTTTCCTAGTCCCAGCAAAAGGCAACACATTCTTTCTCACCATAACAGTGTAACCAGTCTGTTGTGGTTAACCTAAGCTAAGATAGATAATTTTTTAGAAGCTAAAGATTTCATGTACTGCCAAAATCACAAATCAAACATGGCAGATAGTCATTGTTGTATAATACCTGGGTAACTACATTTTTTCAAAATTTAGTTTTTTTAGGCCTTTGTTTTTTGTATTTTGTACCTTGCCTTTGTATTATCTATCTATCTATCTATCTAGCTATCTATCTATCTATCTATCTATCTATTTATCTATCTATCTATCTAGCTATCTATCTATCTATCTATGCATGCAAAGGCCAAGACAATTGATAGTGCGCTCGGGTATTTCATTGGCAAGTATTGGACGGCTCCATTTAGATTCAGAGGGAGTACACTCTCAACACTCTGGGGGGTTGGTCAGGTTTGCTAGGTTGTCACCTGTTGCTATTTCCTCAATCAATTCAAATAAGCAACTTTCTGCGAGAAGCCAGCGCTTATTATTCCCAGGTAATACTAGCTTGTGTATGCCAGTGTCTGCTCCACACGTCCAACACTGTTTACAATTGGCATGTGTGTCAATCAGTGTGTGATTGTCCGTCAACTTGTCAATCAAAGCTCTGTTGTGAATAGAAATGATACAGCCACAGTTATCAAGACAGGTACTAGATGTAGTGAAAATGTGGGTACATGAAAACAGTAGTTTTTGTGCAAATGAAATTGAATTTATTGCACTTTTAAGGTTTTGTAACACCTCAGAGATAACAAACTAATGTATTTGCAGTACAAATCTTCTGCATCCACATTCTACTTTTTCCTTGTGGAAGCAAACCTATGACCTCATGTACTATAAGCATCTGTTATACTGCTTTACTTGATCTTCATTCAATGACTGTGTGCTGATTCTACCTCTGCCAGGGCCTGGGTCTGAGGGTTGTCAGTACAGAGTAGGATTATGTAACATATACAGATATATAAATGTGTATACCCATTCTTCATAGCTAAAGTCAATTTGAAGAGTTTTTTTTCCAGAAGCCAATATCCAGCATTTGACAAAGTGACACCCACACAAACAAAATGCCTGCTGGAGTGGAAGTTAAACCAATAATGGAATATCTCTCAATGAGGACAAATCTTCTTCTTAATCTTCTTTTAAAGACTTTTCAAAAAATAAAATGTAAAAATGTATCTAATTCACTTATATTTTCCAACATGTAACATAAGTGGAGTTTTGGAATGAGCATCTTCCTATGCTAGGTGAGTATTATCCTAGCTCTACTCTGGCTCAGTGGCTCCCTGAGGGCTCTGTGCTGTAGAGTGGGAGGGAGAGAGAGAGAGGGAGGGAGGGAGAGGAAGGGAGGGAGGGAGCCAGGGAGATTGGTCTGGAAAGTCAATATATGAGCCTACTTCATCCACTGAATAGAAACAGAAAGTGTGTGTACTGTGATTGTACTGTAGATTTTAAAAGGTGGTTCTCAGACACAACAGTACATGAATGTCTGATAGTGCTATTTTGTTTTTTAGGAATTTTTATGAAAATACATTCCTGTACACACACAGGGATACAGTAACACATACATGTACAAACAGATGTGCACAGCCTAAACTTACTGAGGTGCATGTGCAATTCCCAAACACAGTCCTCCAGCCTCCATTGGTACCCACTGTAACACCGGCATACTGGTTTGATTACCATTCCCCTACCCATGAGCATTTTCTATCTGTTATGGTGAAACTAAAAGACAGGGAAGACGTTTTTCTCAGTACTTTTTCTCAATACGAAATTGTTAAAATGATGGGTAAAAACCTCGAATGAAACATGCCAAAATGTCTCACTGCAAGGCTGCAGATGAGGTGTTGAGGTGTGGATGGACCAAACCAACGTGTACAAAAAGCTGATGTGATTTGAACTCACATCTTGTAAGGGACCAGAACTAAACTCTGTGTGCTTTGTCCCACATGTACACTTCCAGTCCACATCAGTGACTTCTCTCTCTGTTTCTCTCTTATCAGCTAACTCATTGAAAGCAATGTGTCTTTTCACAGCCTCTCTGCCAAGCAGCCACTGAAGAATCATCACACTCATTTCACACACACACATACACACACACACACACACTAGCTACTTGTTTATTTGGCAACCTCTCCTCATTTATCAGCAACAGAGGACCTTGTTCATTCAAATCCCCTGATACCGTTGTCACAGTAACCACCATGGCTCTGGAAATGTGAGAAACTGTTATGAAGATTTATTTATGCTACCACATCCACAAAAGAAAATATGATTCATAAAGTACATATGTATTTCAGAGTGAGATAAGGGATGTTGCCATGAAGCTGTGAAGTTTCATGGCAATGAGAGGAAAAGAAGAGAGCAGTATGAAGGGGAGCTGAGAGAGAGAGGGGAATGGGGGGATGCAGACCGAGAGGTGGCTGAGTGCGGTTCGGTGACCCTGCATTAGAATTGATTGCTTAGTTAATCCTTCAGTGCTGCTCACACAAGCCTTAGATAGATGGAGAAAAGTATTTCCTCCTCTGCACCATCTTGTCTCTTGATCATTCTTCAACCCCTCTCGACTTCTCTCCTTTACCCCCTCCCTACTCCTCTCTACTCTCCTGACCTCTCCTGTCATCTCCTCCCCTCTGCTCTTCATCACTGTCACTGTCTTCTCTCTCCCATGGCTCAGTCATCCAGTCATTCCACTTCTCATCCTTCCTTCTCATCCTCTGATCCTCCTTGGCTTACTTTATTCATCATCATTATCCTGATGTGTGTTTCCGGTATGGCGATGTTGGAGAAAAACATATGAGAGTGGTCTCCCCATCAATCTTTTTTTTTAGTTTATCACATTTTTCAGTATTGTAACATCTGTCAGAGTTAGTTAGTCTTGAGTGTAGTACTGGCTGTGAAATGAGCAACTGTAAACAAACGAACCAGCAACCACCGGCAACACGTGTTAACCCTAGCTTAGCAGGCAAACTTGCAACAATGACTGCTATTACCTTTGCTAAAGCGAGTGCACAACCTGACGAGGACAATGCTGACACCATCTCCATGAGTCAACTGGTCTCTGAGCTAGCTAAGCAAAGAACCAGGCTCAGGGAGGATAATACCCAGCTTGATCCAATTACGCCTTTACAAACCTCCGTGGGTGCGCTATGGGAGACAGTTAACACCTTTCAAGGCAGCCTCGCGTTTGCTGCATCTCTAGCCGGCGAGAATTTTGATGGACTAACTGCAACCAGAGCAACCGTCAAGTCCCTTCAAGCCCAGAATGAATCTTTCTTGGACCGTTTGGATGACCTTGAAAACAGATCATGTAGAGCTACCCTGGGCTAGGCTGTACTCTACCTGGTTTATTCAGGGTACATATGTTGGTCTAGAATGTAGTAGATATTTTTTTCTTATGTATACTTTACATCTATACTACATACTGAATATGGTGAACATATTGGATGGCAGAGTGGATGTAGGGGGGCAGATCTGAGGTTTCATTTCTGATCCACAAGGAAGCTTCATCATGGCATCTGGCTCCCTTTATCATAAACCAGTCTTACTGGATAATGTATATGCTTACAAGGATGAGAGATGTATTGAAAAATTTACTCATCCCTCTCCAACTTAAGTTTATTTTTGGCAAATTATCTTTCTTCTCACACATGCCATATTCATATACTAAAATAGTTTATTTCTTTATAGATGGAGTCCTCCTCCACTTAGATTAAAAGCTGAGCACTCCACCATAGTCAAATCTCATCACGCCCCCATATTATTAGACCTCTCTTTCCCACTTGATTACAATGAACATGCCGCATGGAGGCTGAACACTACGTTATTAGCAGATAAAGGATTCTGCCAGATGGTGTCTGAGGCAACTGATAATATTCTAGAAAACAACAAAACAGGCAATGTATCACCCTCGCTGCTGTGGGAGACACTCAAAGTTGTTGTTCTCATATACTGCAATGAGATAATATGAGAAAAGTGACCCAGAGGTGATTGTCTATTTGGACATGGATGGACATGGTTTTCGACCCGACTTTATTGCATGGATAAAACTACTATTCTCTTCACCCAAGGGATCAGTAATCACAAACAGAAAGCACTCACAGTAGTTCCCGCTGTCAAAGGCAACTGCTCTATCACTCCACTTATATTTGCCCTGACCACTGAACCCCTGTCCATTATACTCAAATCAACACCCTCCATACTCAGGAGTCATAGATGGGGGTCAGTCCCATTATATGCTCATCATATGCAGATGCCTTCTTGTTAGACGTGACTGTGTTAGTGTGCTGTTCAGATTTGTCACTTTCTCGGGCTGTCAGCTAAATTTTGAGTGAGTGTTTCCCTGTGAATGACACAATCCCAGAAAATGACTTCCCATTCCACATGTCCAGATCTCTTGTTATATATAGTATATATATTACTCGAGACATGCCTAGTCTCTATCAGGAACCCTTAGTCGACAAGTTAAAACTTGAACTTGAACTCCTTCAGAGGCACAGATTCCAGGCCAGTCCGGCGCTTCTGAATCTTTTGCACTATTATTTGGTCACAAATGCACAGAAAATTGTTTCTTGGGTCCAATATCCATACACAGACTAAACTGAAGCCAAATCTTGTATTTCAACATCCCTCTTAGCTCTAGTCACTTCTAGATTCCCTGTCTGTGTATCACACAATACTGCTAATCCCATTGTTATTAACCTAAGAATCTGTTTCCCAGTTCGACTATATTTTTCATTTTCATTTTTCATACATTTACTCTCTGAGCCATTGGATACTGACCTGCAGCATAGCTCTAGTGCAGTCTTTTTTGGTATCACCGAGATTGATCAGCCCATAATAATAAACAGGCAGACAGGCATCGCCTTTGCTACTAGCCCGAAGGAGAATCCCACTAGACTGGAAATCTGCCAAACAATCTCCCAAAGCCTTGCTGTGGTTAGGTGACTTGATGTTATTCTTGAAAATGGAGAAGGTGAAATATACACTGAAAGGGTCAAAAAATAAATACACAATACACATATACAAATGTATATAGATTTGTGTATAAATACACAAATAAGTACACTCACTTGCATTTGTGTGTGTGTCTGATTTTCTACTACTTGTGGCTCACACTCATCCGAAATTGCCATTTCCCTCCCTCTCTCTCTCTCTCCTCCTTCTCCTCCTCTCATCTCTCATCTCCTCATGGTGAAGAGGTGAGAAATCAGATGAATTTCCCCCAGCAGTGATAGATGGAGCTGAGGCCAGGCCCAAATACACAGGAGATAGAAATGTACCACAAAACAGATCAGGAGGAAGGTTGACATATTGCTTCTCTACATCCTAGAAAATGTTACACATGCTTGTCTGTTTTTGCATGTTTGTGAGCACTATTTGTGTGTCTGTGTGCATTTCTATGTCACAGACAGAGAGGAAATTACAGAGCATCCCTTGCTAGTGACAGATATGTGCAGTACTATGAATCTTTTCCCTTCAGTCTACCTAAATAAGCTTTGACTTCTTCATTGCTTGCATGTGGGTCTCATTTTCTGTCACTTTCTGATGTTTTCTCCATCTTTGTTCTGCAATAGGAATCTACTTTGTTTGTAAAGGCCCCGTAGAAAGCACAATACCTCATCACCAGAAATACTCACTGTCACAACTTGAGTGATGTAAACCTCTGGTGTGTATATAGTAAGTGTGTGTAGGCCTTCATTCATTCATGCTTAGATTGTGTGTGTACTCTGTAAGCATTAGATAAATAAATGAATATCACATCTCTAGCTAGAGTCTCTAGCTGGTTCAGCTGTGTGACGCAACATTAATAAACCGGCAGGTAAACAGCAGCGCGGTGTGAGATCAGGTCAGAGAGTAGTTGCTGTTCACATCAGACACCAGCTGTGGCTCAAACACAACCCATTAGGCTCCTAATGGAGACAAGGCCACTCTTGTCCTGTGAAGTTAACATGCTAATAACTTGTACGTAGTGAAGAGCTTTGATCCATACACAAGTCATAATGGACTCAGGCTTTGAAATCATTTTTAATCCTTTCAACATGGTGGCGGCGTGCGTGTGTGTGTGTGTGCGTGTGTGTGTGCGTGTGTGTGTGTGTGTGTGTGTGTGTGTGTGTGTGTGGTTGTTTCTCATCTGTTGTCTTTGATCTCATATTATGAGCTTGTCTCTTTGTAGTTGTTTTTTAGTCATTATGAGGAACTGTCTCTCTCTATCACACACATCTGATATGGCCTGTTTGATTGACAGGTCCACTATGACCATCAATCCTGATGTCAGCTTGTCCTCCTGTCTCTTTTTCCTCCTCGCTTGATCCATAATGAAAGCACTTTTCTCTCTTTCTCTTCCACCTTGTTTTCTTTTCTTCTTTTTCTGTCACCTGTAAGTGGGTCTGTGCTGTTAGCCTAGCGTGAAATGACACAATGCTGAGAGTCAATGAGCTACTTTGATCTCTGTCACCTTGGACACCAGCCAGCTGGGCCTCGCTGCCACAGCGATAATGTCACCATGGAGATTGATGTAGAAGAAGATAGGGTCGACACTTGATGTTTACTTCGTAGCTTTTATGATTCCTATCCCATTACTTTCTGTTTCTCTAACATTTTGTCATACGTTTTCTCTAAGCCTCATTTTGCTTTGTGAGAATCTACCAGTTTGGAAGATAGAAAATAATAGCTGTCTTCAGTTCAGGATGGAGGCTAAAAGTGTATATTTGCTTTTTGCTACATTAACGCTTGCATGCCAACTCTAAACATTGATCCTTGGCTGTTTCAACCTTAGCTTTACATGAGACTTGCTGATTCTTAAGTGGACAGTCCCTGTCCTGTTCATAACAGTACAATAGAAATAGATTTAAGTAAGGTTGTAGTCCAACATTCAGTCGTTTATCAGAAAGTACAGTGCAAATAGACAGGAAAGTAAAGAGAGGGAAACGTAACAGTATTTTAAATTGGGATATGACTCCATGCGGTCACAGCATATTTATCGTTTAACCAGGTTTGGCATGGAACAGAGCTGACTCATAGTTCTCAGATAAACAGAGTAGTCCCATGAGATCATCAATGCTGATTCATTGCTGTGGTTATTGTTTGGCATTTCTGTAACCTCAATTTTCACAGTTCAGAGATGAAGTTTGTCCCTGGTCTCCCCCCTGTAGGTCCAGATGCCACCAAGGACCCCTGTCTGAAGGTGCGCTGCCCTCCTCACAAGGTGTGTGTCAGCCACGACTACCAGACAGCCATCTGCACAAGAAATCACAAGAAACCAATCCACAGGTAACAACCAATCACAAATAGCCGCATACAGACAGAACTCAAGACAAGAACAGAAGATTACAATTAGAAATAAAGATCCCCAGGAATAAATACTTCTTCCCATGGTGTTTTAATTTCTCTGCCGTCTACTTTCCCTTCAGTTTTAATTATGATTATTGCTGTTACTGTACCTGTAATCCACAATAATAACCTGTCTCTCCCAGACCTCTCTCTAGTGATTTTGTATAAAGTAGTTTGCCAGTTGATTACAGTAAAATCCCACTGGTCTCATTTAGTGTAAGTACTCCAGCTGTCCGGCCAGTGAAGTTGATTGAGCGAGGATGGAAAAATATTAGGGGAGGATGGGACAGAAATGAGCAATACATTTTTAACTCCAATACATCAATTGTGTGGCTGTGTGGAGGAAGAGTTTCTGGCTTTCAGTTCAGTTTTTCAGGGCTTGTGACATAGTTAAATCCTCCCTCTGTTCAAAGGGTTTATGGGTACTGTGACAAGTTGACCTAACCAAGTGAGAGAAAATGCAGCTCCCCAGCCATTGGCACAGAGATAGATGTAGATAATCTGAGTCATCAGATTAGAGCAAATCATCACAGTGTTGACACAAGACATAGCGGTGATGTTGGCTAGATTCATCAAACAAGATGTTAAGATCCGAAAGCCACTTAGAATCAACAACATATTGAGGAAGAAGTAAAACAAACAAGGCTAGAAGAAGGAAGAATAACAATTTTCCACAAACAGGAGCATTGCAGTTTTTGGTTATAAAAAACACAGCAAAATATGTATAAATACATTAGGTGGTCAGTCATTTATAATGTGTTTCTCCGTTCTATGATATCCTGAGCATGGAAAATCCCACACTTCAGCACACAGATGTGTTAAACACACTGTTCTGCTCTGCTGGGTTTACCAGCTACAAGGAGGTCAGGAAGAAGGGAGGAACAAGGGAATGATAAGAAAGGAGGTGGAGGAGGAAGGTGGATAAAGAAAGTGTGGAAGAGGATGATACACCCAAAGTGTCCACTGTCATAATGGCTGTCACTGAGTGCTCTCGGCATGTCTAATCTGCCATGACAGTGATTGTGTCTCAGTCGGTGAGTTTGATAATTATGAGAACCAAGGAGGCGGCTGATGCGCTGTCTGGGATTTGAATGTAGCGGCTTCACAGACTGTAGATGTGACAGAGGTTGTGCGGCAGTGTGAAATCTCACCCTGTTCATCTCAGTTATTGATGTTAATTTTCCGTTGTCACATTAATTTCTCTCTAAAGAGTTTTTGTCCCATCAGTTGGCCGGCTCCTACTCCAGCGGTAAAGGATCAGTAGGCAGCAGGACGGTCTGTGAGAGCACTTAGACAGATTGGGATCAGATGTAATTACACTCATTACTGAAAAGGTCTCAGTGGACCAGTCAGTTTTCTCTGTGCTCCCACTGACTCTGGCAAACAAGCAGAAACACTTCTAAAACTCTCTTCCCAGTACAATACTGATTTTACCAGTTTGGATAATTTACTCACCTAGAAGGTTCTTATTATGTATCAAATGGTGCTGAAGAACATTTTGACAATCACAAAATTTCTCTCTTCAATGCTATTTTTTCATTTTGTGCTTTTGTGTGTCTCACTCACTGACTCTGCTCTCTCCCATATTTGTCTTTTTTCGCAGTGTGAAGCCCAGGAAAGGCAGCCTAGGCCACAAATACAGACTTGAAGCTGGTGCTCATGGGAAATGTAGGCCGTGCTCCGCGCTCCAGTCCATCCCTGTGTGTGGATCTGACGGTCACACCTACTCCTCCAAGGTGAGAGGCCCTTTCTCTCCTTCTTAGTCTCAAACTCTCTCGTTCTTCTCTCTTATTTTTCTATGGCTCTCAATCCACCTCTTTAAATGTGTCATTCTGTTTTCCTCTCCACTGGAATACAGGTGTCTTTTCAGTTGTAATGCTCTTCCTCTACATTTTTTGGTTTGTTTTACTTGATAATTGAGATTTTGTGTCTCTGTTCCACCTCCATTACTTTGCCTTCGCCTTTCTCTCCTCTGGTCTTTCCTTCCCTCTTATCTACTGTGTCATTTTACCTTACTTTCTTTCCATTGAAAGAACTGTATCTCTCTTTTTCTGTCTTTCTTTTCCAGCCATGTCATTCCCTCTTTCCATGTCTCTTTCCCTTTTCCTATGTATCACCCTTGGGGGAGGCTTTCTCTCTCTCTGCCTCCCTCCCCAGGCAGCTAATATGTGGAGAACAGGACAGGAAGCTGTAACTTTGTCAACACATTTCATTAAGCGACATTAGCAGTGTTATGAAAGAGGTGACAGGGAGGAAGTGATGGATTTAAATTAGAACATGGGAAATTGAATGTGTCAGCAGGAGAAAGCTAAGACTGTGTAAGGCGAGTGTTTGTAAGGTGTGTGTGTGTGTGTGTGTGTTTTTGCACGGTCATGGTCTCACACTGGCGACACTTGTCCCCAGCCTCTCGCAGGCAGAATTTACATAAACCATTTAATTTCTCATTATTTCACATAGAGGAATTTTGTAATTGGATTTTTTTTCTCAACTAGTCCAAACAATTTCTTACCCCTCACTTATCTGCAAAGAGAGTGATACTGTTAAATTGTATTCTGAAGTAGCTCATCCTGCTTTTTGCATTGTGCTGGGTGTGTAAAGCTGTGAATGATAGTCACTGGGCATCTGCGTGTCTAATGGTGTGTCTACGCGGTTGCCTAATGGACACATCTGTTCATCTAAAACAAATGACCAATCCTGTCTGAGCAAATCCTGCCCTCATCTAGCTCTGAAGAATCTCAAATGTCACTAACCCATACCAACATCCATTATGCTGTAGTTGCTGCTTGGTACCTGTGTATCAAACATGTAAAGACTATGCTTCGAGCCTGATTTCATATAAAATTCATAGTTTAAGTTACGAAAAGTAATGGCTCTAATTTCCTATGATATTTTACGAATTGAATGAAACAGGAGGCCGAACTCATGGGCGGCAGTAGTTTGACACTGAAATAGCACGGTGGAAAGTAAGGGCATGGAGGCTGGGCTGTTGGATGGGCATATACATTTGCCTTCAACTCTGGCTACCTGGGTTCAATACCAACTCATGAAAAGAAATTTTCTGCTGTGGCTGAAGTGTTCATTTTCACCAAAGGTTCTTCTCATTTAACCATGACCAAAACCTTACTCAAACCTTAACCAAAGTTTTAGTTGTCGAACCTTAATTGAAGTTGTTTTCAGTTGCCCAACCTCAACCCTAACCTTAGCTGAGGTTGTTATAGCACAGTGATGGCTGAGGTGGCTGGCCATGCTTAGGTATAGTACAAATCAAGAGTGCATAACTTTTCATAAGACATCATACAAACCTTGTATGAGAACACATTGATGCTTTATTATCTGTGCTATCGGAGTTCCACGCCTCTATGTCTGTGATATAAAGACACCTTTACCCAAGGTTCCTTGTGTGTGTTATGTAGCGTAAACTAGAATTAACATTGAGTAATAACAACTCCATTGTCCATGACTTTTTGTATTTTCTACAGTGTAAGCTGGAGTTCCAGGGCTGTTTGTCTGGGAAGGCGATCTCAGTGAAATGTGAAGGACTGTGTCCCTGTTTACCTGGTCAGGAACTCAGCAAACCACCACACAAGACTGAGAAGACTGGTGAGTAGCTAGCTCTCTGTTTAGACATACTGGTGAGTAGCTAGCTCTCTGTTTAGACATACTGGTGAGTAGCTAGCTCTGTTTAGACATACTGGTGAGTAGCTAGCTCTCTGTTTAGACATACTGGTGAGTAGCTAGCTCTGTTTAGATATACTGGTGAGTAGCTAGCTCTCTGTTTAGATATACTGGTGAGTGGCTAGCTCTCTGTTTAGACATACTGGTGAGTGGCTAGCTCTCTGTTAGATATACTGGTGAGTAGCTAGCTCTGTTTATATATACTGGTGAGTAGCTAGCTCTCTGTTTAGACATACTGGTGAGTGGCTAGCTCTCTGTTTAGACATACTGGTGAGTGGCTAGCTCTCTGTTTAGACATACTGGTGAGTGGCTAGCTCTCTGTTTAGACATACTGGTGAGTGGCTAGCTCTCTGTTTAGAC
>CABFOQ010054753.1:0-20697 GCA_900660455.1 Gephyroberyx darwinii
TCATTTCAGAAACATTTTAACTTTAAACTCCACAGTTCCTCATGTTTCCCATTTGTAAAGTGGGAATTGTTTAGTGTGAAAGTGTGTGAATCAATAAGTCAGATTTGTAGCGGAGTCGAGCGGAGAGCAAATTCCTGACCGGAACATTTCTTCTTACGTGGCAGCACCTGAAACAGAGAGGAATGTTCTTCTTCTCTCCAGTTTCCAATGCACGTCTACAGCGCCCAACTCAGCAGGCTTGTTGTGTTCCTTATTTCTGCCTCATGAAACAAGATAAGTTCAGGTCACCACGAGTGCTTCGACTCACCGCAATTCTCAGAACCATATGACACTGCAGTGACATCTGCCGAGTCGAGCGTCTACACATCCTCAGTGTGATCGGTGGGTAATCGCTTGTGACACTGAGTGCATATTTGAATCCGTCTCCCTCTTCTCCCCTCCTTTCTAATCCCAGGTTAGGAGGGATTATCTTTCTCCCCATAGCGTGCTGGAGCTCAGCAAAAGTAACAGAGAGCATGCACTCACACGCAATTGTGAGGTTAGAGTAGTCTTTGTATATGGTATAATACCCCCATCCCAGCCCAGGTGATGACTCTGCAGTTTTCTCGGTGTGTTTCTATCCCATTATTAATGAAATTGTCACCCCTACCCTTTTCGTGGGAGGTATAACATTCCTCTATCCTTGGGACCTATGGCATAGGTGGTATGTATGGCATGCATATGCTATAGGAAGCGCTGTAAGATTTCAGGAAATTACATAGCCGAGTCTGTTGTCCTTTTTAAAGAGATTTTTGGGTGTGAAGATTTCCTCACATCCCATCTGTGCTGCGGCTAATAAAATACTGGGTAGTCATTTTATTGTTGTCGAAAAATGTTGTGATAAAACATCTGGGAGTTGATTACAGAGTTATTCCTGGGTAGCAGCTGCTTCACTTTGGGGATGAAAACTGAATTACAGAGAGGATTTAGGCTAATCATTTTAAATGGAGTATAATTCTCCTGTCTCGCTGGTTCCTTGTGTCCTCAGTCGTTAACTTGTGAGTGATATTTTTCTCACCAATCTGCAGTGCAATGCTTGGCTGTGTTTCTAAACTGGTAATCTTCTCAACACAACATAACCAAATGCTTTTTCTTTAGTCTTTTCTAAATTTATATATTTTTTGTTGTTGATCGTTGTATTTACCTGTTTGATTTTTAGGTTTTCTCATGAGACTAAAATGTCATGTTTTTTTCCTGATCAATAGATGACTGTGTTTGTTAGCATTACGCCTCTTCCCCTCCACTGTGGTTTCTATTTAAGGTAGCACCTCTTGAGGTTGCTGGAGTGCAGATTAGCCATCCATTGATTTCTTTTTCTCTGCAGCCAAACAGCACTCCATGTTCTGCAGTCAAAAACACGTCCTCTGCCTTCCAACATGTGCCTGTTGAGGCAGGGACAGAGAGATAGTGCAAAATAAATGTGTTAATAATGACTGATAATAATTTAGAAAAGCAACAGCAATCTTTTGTAGACTTTGGGTGCCATGGACCCAAAAGATATTACGATTTGCTGGAAGCTGCAGAAATCCACTTGCGCTGATGATGCCCTCATTTACCCTCTGCAAAATTGAAGGGAAATCCTGCCCTATCATTCCTTCCCTCTCTCTTAATGTGCTGTCAGAGTAAGTATATGGAGCCAACATTAACATAGCGAAGGTAAATTCCCAAGTGTATGGAAACCCCAGGCCCAGGCTTGTTCCCTGACTGATGATACGTGTCGTCATCCCTGCCTTAGGATGTCGCTCTAGCAGAACAGAGATTGCTCAAGCACTGATAACCTGGGGAGTACAATGACAGATGCATTCCCTTGACGCAAATAAAACCACAAAGGAGTTTACTTTTGTGGAAGAAAGTCTTGTTTCTATACCACTGAGATTATCTCAAAACTCAAAGCCTCACAGACATGACTTAAGTTTCTTGTGATCAATTTTCAGGGCAGTCAGGGCAGACTCCCGCTGGCTCTGGAAAACTTTGAAAAAATGAAATGTATCGGCTTTCTAGAAATGACAACAATAGGTAGTGAAAAGTGTATAAAGTGTCATGGAAAACTGAAATGTCCAGGAAAATAAGGAATGTTTCAGAATCATCTCACAAGTAGTAAGTAATAGAAATAATCATTTAGAAAATATTTGGAGAAAACATATTTTATGGGTTAGCGTTCCCTTCAACCACTCTAGTGCCTAAAAAACGATCCTATTTGATTGTTGACCGTAAAATGTGATGGAACGTAATCTTGGAAAACGATTTCTGAAGAGTCCTTTGAGAGTCCGTAGTGGTAGCTGCTCTGACACTTCTCATCACAGTGGTAGAGCTTTTGCACAATTTTGCTAAATCACTATGGATAATGTGTTTTTGGCCCCTGAATCCCTTCAGTGGGCCTCAGCCGCCCCTCTCAGCCCTGCTCTTTGAGAAGCTGCTGACAGCTGGGGTAAGGCTGCATCATTACAGCTCTCTCCTGCTTAACCTGGGTTTTGGCATCGGAGCCTGATGGGTACAGGCTAGGCATCCTTTGTACACACACACACACACATGCACAAACACACACACCTGTATGCAGCCATGAAATAAACATGCACACACACACGCGCCATTCATCTCTCTTGGGATCAGCTGGCTGATTCCATTCTCTCTGATGAAGCTGGCACTGCCAGAGTGTTGCGTCAAGATGCTGGGCATCAAGCACACTTTAATTGATAACTGCTTTGTCTTTGATTTCAAGCTGTTGTCTTTCTTGATTAGGGTGCTATGATGTACGCCGGGAAAAATACCAGCTCCCTTCATAATATCATCAGCATTACAGTATGCCAAGAAAATACATACAAGGGAATTGAAAATGTTACATGGTTTAAAGCAAACTCTCTTGAGGAGGTTTTCATTTCTTACACTCCCTATGAATGTGGGAGGAGTGTGTCTTGAGAGTATCAGGGCTCTCATCTCATAAAAGGTACTGATGAAACCCCTTGGGGATTCAAAGTGTGAATCCAGCTTCCCCTTACCACCACCATCACCTGCTTCCTTGCTAAGTGGAGCCTGATAGGCAGGATATGAGACCTCATCTAGTTGAGGAATGGAAAGGAAGTGCAGTCAGAGGGAGATGAAAGGTAGAAGTGTTCTGTTGGTCCCAGGATTGGTGGGGGCAAGGCTTCAAGCTGCTTCCTGTCGCCTGGAGTGATGGCATTAATGTGCTGACGTGCAGCTCGCTCTCTAAACACAGCCTGTGTTGACAAGTTCTGAGGGCTCAAGTGTTGTAGGTAGGTCCCGAGGATATGCAGCCCGATCTACATATGAATGGGAATTATTTCGAGATTCGTCATCGCCTTGATTGGCTGTAAACAGTGAGCGCGGTGTTGGCTTGTACGCGCCGTGTTTAGCCTACTTCACTGCACCTCGGCAAGCTCTAAAAATATATTACAGACTCAGACTGCAAGGTTATTTAAGTCAGGGAACACTTCTGCCTTTTACTTCATGTTCTCTTCCTGCATCTACAGTACATCTCTCAAAAGTCAACTTTTAACAAGTGGCTAAAAAAAGATGGTCTCCAGTTGCAGTTGCTTGAGAGAGCTATCATCAAGTGACGAGCCAGTCGGATTTTGTTGTAAAATGTAGACAGCACCCTGGAAATCAGTCAGTCATCTGGTCCCATTTTATAGAGCTGTATCAGTGCATACTTGACTAAAAGAGTGTATTATTTTCATCTGTACCAATTTCAACGTGCACACCACAGTTGATTGACCTCAGTACCGCAGTATTTTCATTACAAGGTGCTTGGATTCATATATTGATTGGTATTTGCCATTCAAGTTGTATTCTTTGTGTTTTTTTTGCCACACAAACTTCAGAAACATTTATGAAACAACCAGGGACATGTCCAGAGCTCAGATCAACCCTTCCCCCATAAGGTATAACAAGGAATGTCTTGCTGTCTGAAATTAACAAGATCGTGCCTTGGCTTATCTTAGTTTTCCAGGACAGGGTCTGTGAGTGAAGAGTTACATATTAGCAAGGAAATGGCGAGAGAGAAACAAAACGACCATGAGCCATGTCTGATACAACTGGGCAATCTGATACAGCTGTTACATTTCGCTTCTTAAATCCCTCTATAATTGGCTAAAGCCATTCCAATTACCACCAAATTGTTCTGTAATACGTTTAGGGTTATTATTGGTCAGTGAGACATGTGCTAGGTCAGAATGTATTGGTTATTTTCTGCACATTGTGTTTCATTACAGGGCACAATTAGAGAGCCTCTCAACCCACTGGAATAGTTGACTTGCACTTAATTTCTAGAAGTAAATTGACAAATTTTTAAAGGGCATGCAATGTGCTCGAGTTCTTTGAGTTAAAATGTCACAGACAAAGCTGTGGACGAGCGTGCAGCTCCTGCAGACTGCCTCACGTGGTTATGTGCTTTGACATTTAACCTTCGCACACAAAACAGGTTTCATTCTGGGTGAAATACGACTCATCAGATCATATTACTTTATTCCATCGCTCAGGGGTCCAGGGGTGTTATGGACCTTACAACGGGTTATGCGTCTTTGTGTGTCGGAAGTGGTTTCTGAATGGCAGCCCTGCCATAAATGCCAGCTTTGTGAAACTGACGTACATTTTTTTGTTGAGATTTTGTCACAGAGGTGTTGATTCAGTTCTGTGACAGTTCTGAGGCCAGAGTTTTGTGGCGTCCATCCATCCCTGTCAGTAAGCTTCAATGTGACCGCTGTCGCTCTTGGCCGATGCAGTTTGTCTGTGTTTGGCATATGTTGCTTTTAAAACTCACATATAAAGGTGGTGATTGTGAGAGCTCTTTTATAGCTGACACTTTTGCTAATTGGCATTGAACTTGACTCACCTGTGTAGCTGTGTGATTAGTGACTCATCATATCGAGGTCATTCTTCATTAGGCAAACAGCCTGTTTGTCTAATGGTATAATGGTATAAGAGGGTTGGATTGATGTAGATTGATGATGAATGATGCAGTAGATTGCTGCACTATAAGTAAAGTTTTAAGCCACAAGGCCTGTATTGACCTGTACCACGCAGTACCAATATACAATGCTCAGGCATGGCTGCTACAGAACCTCAGTCACTAGCTGTTGCAGCTTATTTTCTGAATGAATTCTTTATGTGTGTGTTGTCCCAAAGCTTCTGTCAGCAAAGTAAATCATAAGCAAATTATAAATATGGTCATAAAAATGGTTAAAACAAACTGCCAATAGATTATCCAAATGATAACAGTAATCATGGGTGGACTTTGATTTGTCTTGCTGCCTAATTGTTTAGCTTTTTTAACTAGCATGTACTTCCTCGTCTGATTGTCACTCTTCATCACACAGCATGATACCTTACAGACAATTACATTGTTTTGTTTTTTTACAATGAGATATAGGATGAAAAGGAAAAAAGTAGGTATTGAAAGTAATATATAGAGAGAGAGAGATGAATAGATGAAATATAGATGAAACGTTTCTAAATATCAAAAGATGCACAGGGTTCATCCATGCAACAGCCAGTGGGTCCTGTCAAAGGGTCCATGGATACCCGTGTAATTTCACATGCAATTTCAACATGGTTAAGGGTGATAGGGTGGTGTGGTGAGAAGGAAGACCGTCCTTCAACTAAAAGGTCCAGGTTCAAGCACCTGCGCCCTGCTAAAGTAGCTGCCTCCTTTCGTAGCTGCACTCTAACCTCCCTGGGGTAGGGGACAAGGGAAAAGAGAATTTCTGCAAAAACGTATCACAGTATCACAAAAACACACAAAACAGTCAAGGCGCCAGTGTAACTGCATGGCTTGTTTGTATTACAGTTACACCTTTGCCTGCCAGGGAGTGGCCAGGGTGTTTGCTGGAGGACTGACTTCAGCAAATATGAGATTGATGCTGTAATAGGAGTTGCTTGACTATGCAGAGCTATACAATACATATAACGGGCAAACAGGACCAGGCATCACTTGTCAAAGTCCTTAATGTCACAATGTGAGAGTCCAAAAAGCAAATAAAAATTACAAATAAACAATATACCAATTGGTTAACACTTGGACTTTGAGCCTTTCTCTTAAAATGCAGATGCTATTTTGTGGCTGAACTCGTAACATAACGCCTCATTGGTGCGGTAGACGTAATGTTAAGACATTGTAAAGACATTGAAGAAGTCTTTACAATGATTCAAATGAAAGGTAAATGTTTGCAATGCTATTTGAATTTTGTAAGCATCCTTAGAAGTAATCTTCCTCTAACATACAGATTTTCAAATGCTTTTTCCAGTGCACATAGAAAGTATCTACATTAACAACGTTAAACCTTGAGGCATTTTCTCCCTTCTGTTCACATGTGCAGACTAGCATGCTTATCTTTAACATGCAGGTTTGCATAGTTGTACTTGAAGGCCCCTTTCCACCAGTCATAAACAAAGGACCTTGGGTCATTTCTTTAGGAATTACAAATTCAGCTTTTCAGAGCGTATTTTCCTCAAAGGCAAACCCCCTTCTAAACATGAGCATTTGCAAGTAACAACTGTGTAATGCAGCTGAAACATGCTGTTCTAAATAAAACCAATGGAGGCCGGCCTTGAGAACAGACTCAACAAACACCCAGGTCCATTAGTATGGAGCTCATGAGTCTGTGGGACTCAGATTGGGTTTTATATTCTGTGGCTCACACTGCTGCTTTCAGCAAACAGTCCACCATTATTCGGCCTGACAAGAGAGCAAACACTGTGCATTCAGAGGTCAGGAAAAAGCACGTCCCTTTCTCTTTGTCAAGTCCCTTTATCCTGCATCCTTATGTTGCTTTGTTTTCTCTGCCCATTTTCACACTTCCCCTTATATCTCCTTGTTAGTGCCTCCATTCTTTTTTCTGTTCAGTCATCCAAGTCACCAGAAGCATTGGAGAGTTGAGGTGTCTTTAGCGCTTGTGTTAGTCACAATTCAATGCTTTTTCCCCCCTTGGGATGGTGACAGCTTTTTGTTGAGTGGGCCTAATGACTACATTAAGCTCAACTCTACACTTGGGAGGGTAACAAGTGTTTGACATGTTGTTTGTTTTCAAGAAAACAATCATTAAAGGAGCATATAATGGGTAATGGTTGCTGTGTGTTTGTATCAAATGTGTTAAAAGGTTGCTCAAAAACACATTATCCAGCTCCTCTTGTCAGCAGGGGCTTTTATGCAGCCAACATCATTTTTTTCAGTTGGTCACAGAAGATTTGTTAATATTACTTCAGTAACCATGGCCTTGTGACCGTCAGAGTAGTCATGCATAATTGACTGGTTAGTGAGAAACTCTCAATATTTAATCCGCAGTGACCTTTACATGTGAATGCTGAGGAAAGCCCTGCAGCTGCTAAAGCAGGCCTTTGTTGTTGTTTCCCCCTTGCTATTGAGAGTTCAGGCTTTTACTCCCTAAACCATGAGGCTGACTGTTAATTAAGACACTCAGGAGGCCGCATCCTCTTTGACAGACAGGAATGCCATTCAAGGGCAATCAAGAAATGCTTTGTCTGACCTCACCTCCACAAACCAAAGCAGGAAAAGTCCTCAGCAACAACTTTTATATCTCTTTTGGATGGTTTTCTAAATTCAAGGTTGGCTAATTGCTTTATTGGCTCGAAAGTCTTCGGCTGGAGATACTCCAGCCGAAGACTTTTCATCTCTTCAGTTTCATGTACAATTCTTAGATTTGAATGTTGGCAGAGTGTTTGATAAACTACCAGAAGTGTTGGTAGTTTATAATTGAATTGAGCATTTTTAGACCGAATAGATCTTTTAGATGCACCATATCTATCAAATAGTCACTCCAGCATTTATTCTTAATCTTCCCAAATGACTTTGAGGGAGGTTTCACCTTCTTATCTTGCTAAGCATTGCAGCTTAACCAAAAGGAAGAAAATGCTTTTGAATGACTTGTGGCCACCCAAGTCTGAACCGTCTATTTTCCAGCCCTAACGATGTAGCAATGAGCAGGGATAAATCCTGACCTTGGGTGCTTGGCAGGACACCCTGTGCCCCTGGTTGGACCCAGCAACTCATGACGGAGCCTATCGTCTGCAGTGTTGCGCATCCAGAGTTGGCTGCTTACTAATCCTGAAGGTGTTCAGAAAGATACTGCTTCAACTAATATTCCCAGGCACGGCTAATTGGATTATACTTAAAAACCTAGGATGTTTGCGTGTACATTATGCCAGTAATTTGCACACAGTGGAAGTGAAGACTGCCTGCAAAGTACCCAAAGGGTGCAATTCTGAGCTGTTTTTCTGTTTTGATGTTTGGTATTTGTTTCTCTGTACTTTGATGCATATCTTACTTTTTGTCAAATTCATTTTCAAAGTTCCTCAAGCATAAGATACCCTAAAACTTTTAAAAATAGAATCTCATCAGCCAAAGTGTTCCCCTGTGCTTTTTTTTTGTAGAGGGGTTTAGCTAGTGCATGAGAAATGGCGTCATCTGTGGCAGTGTGTGAGGGCGCTGGAGCGTGGAGCAGACTCCCAGGACAGGACTGACCTTTCCCTACAATCACACTGTATTTCCTCCGCTACTCCTGTCTCCTGGGCCACAAAATAAAGGAGCCCCATCTGAAATAAGAGCCCTGGGAATTCCTCATTGCCTTTCCACACAAGCGTGAGGCTCCCGCTTTGTGATCCAGGAGGAAAGTCACTGAGCGGTTTCCACAACAACCTTGTACTACAATTTGGAATCGATGAAGCTTGTCCCATGTGCTTAAAAGGTTGATTACTGTCAATGATACTATGTTAAGAGGGGAAAAATATTTAGAGTGGAGTGGAGAAGTGAACTGCTGTACTTTGAATGACTTTCTGTGGAAGCTGGTTAGTGGTGCAGTATGCTGAAAATATGTCCTTGCCCTCATGAGCTACAGAGCGGTCA
The DNA here is from genome assembly GCA_900660455.1 of Gephyroberyx darwinii. Taxonomy (NCBI): domain Eukaryota; kingdom Metazoa; phylum Chordata; class Actinopteri; order Trachichthyiformes; family Trachichthyidae; genus Gephyroberyx; species Gephyroberyx darwinii. The sequence continues at coordinate 8,915 of CABFOQ010054753.1, forward strand.
CCACAATGTGTTGTCCTCTCTTTGAGCTGTAGTGGTAATGACTTTCATCAGCCGTAGTCTACATGAGGCTGAATAGAAGGAGGAGAATCTGGTATTATTCCACAGCTGAAACATGTGGTGAAAAAATGAAAACCCATTAGAAGTTAACTAACTATGAAGCTTCAAACCATCAATATGTCGCCTGAATTCAACACAAGCCTGCCAAAGAAAATAACTGTGTTGCCAATGAACCGGGAAGTCATCTTTTTGAGCAGAGGTGCAATAATTAAAGGTAGCCTCTGGGTTTCTATATTCTTTCTGCATTCACTTGCTAATCCTAAACAGTTTTAACTGTCTGTCTCATTTGGAAAATGTTTACGGACGACAATAAACCAAATAAACCAATAAACTCCCTTTGGTCATTGAGAATTTAAGCCTCAAGAAAGAAAAGCTGGCCGTTGTGCTCCAAAGTTGAAAAAGGCCTTGAAGGGTAAATCACCTCTGTAATGGTGGTTCAGACGTAACACTCAAAGAACTTTCCCTGCTGAGAGCAAAGCTTTGCTTGCTTTAAGCCTTGCGTCGCTCTCTGACCCGGCACTTTTGTTTAGAGGCGCCTTTGGCCTTCCTTTCAGGCCCCTCAGATGTGGCTCTAGAGTGACCACTGTGTCAGAGTCACCACAGAGGCGACAGCAGCCGGAATGGACCCTGCGGAGCGGCCAAATTTATGTCTGTTCCCTTGAAGGCTGTGTCGGTGCAAATGGGTTTAGAGCCTGTGGAACCATAACAGTCCTAAATCTTTCAACCCATGGCCAACTCCCCACTCGTTACTGCTGATACAGGGCTTAGGGTGATTAGACCATATCTCTCTCCCTGCTCTGCCATGTGCTTTCTCTCCTTCAACAGGATTATCATATCCTTTTTCCCTTAATTGGAGAGGTGAAAAGTATGTCGGCGTGGCGCCAAAGAATACTCACTTACACAGAATAGAAATATAAGTTGTAATGATGAAGTTTGACTACTTCCCTCTCAAAAACTTGATGCTTCTTGAAACAATATTTCCTAACAGACCTTTTTTTTCTCTCACTTTAAAGTCTTTTGTTAAGTTTTTGCCTTGCACATCCTCTCCGGTGAGGGATAGGCTGTCACAAAAGCACCCCAACCTCCACAGCAAGAGTTAGAAAAAACTCAATAGTTTGTTATTTACTCATTTTCTGATGACTTTCTGCTCTTTACTTAAATGAATAATCAATGTTTAGTAAAGGACAGGGAGTACTTACAAATTGTGTGTTTATTGGAGGCAGCAGGCCTAAATAAGGTGTTTTTATGTGCTCTATAAACCAGAGTGGCTCCCAAGCTCCCTTTCTAGCATTTTGTTATCCAAATGAGTAAATATGAAAAAGTGTGAGGCAATTAGCTGCTCTTTCACACTTCACCTGCTCTGCATTGATGTATCGTTTCCAATTAATCATGGGTTGTTTTAGGCTCGAGCGTTATAAAAATAAATACAGTTTTTGTTGTATTATAATTGGTTATGTAGACAAGTCACTTAGCTTACTGTCAGCACCTAATCTCATCTTTAGGTTAGAACACAATACATGAACTATTCAGCAAATTCATAAAACTATTGGGTCTGCCGACTAACTTGAAACGATTAAATGGCCACTAACATAATGGGAGCGATATACCATCCAAATACACAGAAGGCTCCATGCACACTCCAGCTGTGCACATGCATACAGTGCTACCGCTGCTAGAATCTACTTTCACTGCAGCCTTTAAAAAGGTATGCTACTGAATATGATAGGGAGACATTATACTCTCTCAGTGCTCTGATATCACGCCTTTGTTATGAAGTACATAGATGGTAAACGGACGCAAGTAATAAAATCCTGTAATTGTGCCTTTCAGGGTGGTCTGTTATTAAATGGCATGGGAAAGAGCTCCTATGTTACACGCACAAGACGAGATGAACAGCTCTGCCTTACTAATATTTTGCTGGGCTTGTGCACAATCGCTCATCTCAGTAGTATGAGCTTCGGCTCAATACTGCTACAGCATCATACCGCTGTCTGAATGGATTACTGTTATTACAGCTCATGGAAACTATTGGCACACAAAGCCATTTGCAGCGCTATATGATCATTAAGTATTTTTAGATGTATTGTCCCTATTGAACAGAGATCAGAGACTGGTCCCACTTCATCCAGTCTAATCAGTGTGGTGCTGGCTCTATGGGCAAAGGGCCGCCTGTCTGTCTGCCTGTCTGCCTGTCTGCCTGGCTGAATGAACAGGCGAGGGTCCACGGGGCATACTGGCCCCACGATCCTTCGAGGGTGACCAAATAAGGGCTGTCTGAAACATGTATGCAGGGAGGAGACAAGGGCACTATGTTGGCACAACCCAGCCTTTCACATTCTTTAGCTCCTCTCAAAAGGCTTCTGTCCCTCATCACACATCCCACTACCCTAGCTAGCAGTGGATGCATTTAACCGCACAGCTACATGTACAAGGCTGCACCGCTTCACATACAAAGCTTTGTTACACTTAAGGGGTTGATGTGTTGGAGCACTTGCTTATCTTATTTATTCTTTTTTCATATATTTTCCATTTTAGGCATTAAAAAAAAATAGACACATACAATAAGCTTCAATTCTTGGATCACAAACAAGCAACCAATAGTGAGGAGGGCCTGCAAGAACCGTCTTCTTCTTCTTCTTCTTATCTACTCTTCTTAAGAAGTCAACTTATTCAGTAGATGAAATAAAATAAGTAATGAAAATGAGTTTTTTGATGAAAATAACTGAGAATATGCATATTGTGTAGAATAAATCCAAATCAAATCCAAATAAATCCAATATAAATTGGTGCACCTAGAATGGGCAGTGATGTATGGTACTGCATTGAATTGCACAGCCATGCACATACTGGAATGTATAAGATACCAATATTTTTCACTGAATTCTGGCTTAGGGCTGTGAGCACTGGTTAAAGATTAACTGGTGTTTTCCTAGAGGCCTCTTTGAAGTGGACTTACTCCAACCCCTGCTTATCTTAATTAGAAAGAAATCTGGAGGAGTGAAGTGGTCCTCTGGAAACAAGCACCTCCTCTCTCCAGTTCCCCCAAGGCCACACTGCAGCTTTACCAGGACTTTAAGGCTTCCACAACCCAATATTTACTCATGTCGTGGTGGAATAAATGTAGCAGAAATTGTGAACGTGAATTATTTTTCCTGAGGTGCGAAGGTATTGCTTTGGCCTTTATCCACTGTATGTTTGTGAACACTGTTGAAGGCAAACGAAAGCAGTTCTTTTTGAGGCTTAACTTTATATCTAGGCAATGTCTTCAGTGTCACGTAAACAATTATGCAATTGGTGTCACCATTTAATGTTGTTACTGAAATGTATGGAGCGCTAGGTGATAAAACCTACCTATAAATGGTCGTGGAATGTGTGGGTGTTTGATTTCAGAGAGATGATCACGGCTAGTTTACTTTCCCATATCCAAGAATAATGCTTTAGATCAAGTTAACATCAACAATGTTATATTAACAGACTATACCAAAGCCTGTGCCACCGCACACCTTTAGATAAATAGCCCAGACCCCCTTTTCCATTACCTCAGGAGCAGAGGAGGGGCTCCTTCACGACTCAGAGATCACACATGCAGTGTTTACTGGTGGCGTGCGTGCCATGCTGTTGGCGCTCATCCAAATGGAGTAGGGAGGTCCTGTCATGCACAGTTCCTTTGTCTCAACAGGATTGGTCTGGAACACACAGGAGGCGAAAATACTCCACCGAGCTAGATCTCCTGAGTTATTAAAGTAGTAATCTGTGACATTTTCGCAGGAATACGTTTGTTTTTAGCTGCTCTCTATCGCTAAATGATGTAACACAACGGTGATTCATTGATGCCCAGGTCACAAAAGCTTTTTACATTTGCAGTTCTAAACACCCGGTCTTGAGTAGCTCTTTCTCTGTAAATTTGTTCCCCCTAAAAATGTGTTTCTCCTAGCGTTGTGCCGTTGCCACAATTTCACGCCAGGGAGGAAAATAACAAAATACTCTGATTTTTTTTGTTGATTGTTTTCCTATCTCTGGGTTTTTAAACAGTAAGAACAGTTTTTAAGACATTTTACGGGATTACAAAGAATGAAAGTAGCCAACCAAACGTCACTAGTTGCCTCGTAGTGAATGGAGACCGTGCTTGTGATCTTATTATCTCAAATCATAAGCATCCATTGACTCTGAAAGGAAGTTTTCAGGCTAAAGATTAGTCCACTTGGCATTTCCCTCATAATACATTTCTCAGTGGATACACATTTTGGCACCACAGGGAAAATCCTCTGGTGCACAGCAAGTGATACGTTTCACATTGACGGAAGCAGATATTAAGATATTAAGAGATATTAAGTCCAACTCTGCTCTCAGTGTGTGTTCATTACAATTTAAAGAAATCCACCCAGCTAAATGATTCAATCGGGCTTTTAGCTTTGCAGGAGAAAACAGTTTCTGTTCTCTCTGCTCGTGCTTCACACTGCCTTTGCCCTTTCGTCCCAATTACAGCTTAGTATTGACGTCACCGAGTCCGTCTGAAGTCTGCCCTCAGAACTAGATCTATAAGGAACATCAACATCTGTCTTCTGTATTCTTTTTCATTTCAACTTCATTGACAAACCATAACTTTGAAGATGAACCAGAGGAAGGAACATCATTTCAGTATCTCAGTAGATTCTTTATCAGTTCAACTTCATTTCCTTTATTCAGTCAAAGATGATCAAAGTACCTCCATGTGTTCATGATAAATTTACGAAATGTATCCAACCGCGCTAAATGATTCAACTGATTTGTTAATTTTACTGGAGAGAGAAAAGACTTTCTGGTCTCCTCTCTCCTTGTGCTCCACACCGACTTTGTCCTTTTGTCCCAGTTCTGGCTCAGTGTTGTCGAGAACCGTAGATGTCATGGGTATTAAGACCCATTTATTCTGTGTAAGGAAATATGTAGACTGTTATACTAAATGAAAAAGCCCTGAACAGGTGCAGAGGAGATCTCACATGTGAGTGCACACACACAAGCTCACACAAATGTATGCACCCTCACACATAATAAAACACCCAGGGTGAATGTGTATAGGTCTCACCGTGCTCACGAGCAAAGAAACGGGAGTAGCGGAGCGGTCGGCTGGACGTGACAGATTTACCGACCGTAACAACTGGGGCGGGGCGGAAAGGGTCGGGAGGCTCAGTAGTTGTGGCTAACACAAACAAAGGCGACACTCTAAAAACCCCTGAACAATGCACACACACCCTCCCAGCCATTTCTCTTTTATTCCGCCACTTTCACAACTGCCAGCGGTTTAGTGGGTCAGTCATCTGGATCTGGTCGCCTCACCATCCTCATCCAGTACAGCAGCTGCTCACTGGTTATGCTTTAGACTCCTAGTTATGATGACTAATCACTGCATTAAAGTGGTGGTGGTGTGTGTGAGTCATTGTTTGTATGTCTTACTTTTCAGATTAAGTGTATTTTTTTAATTGCTCAATGTCTGTGTGTGTGTGTTTGATATCTGTGTGTGCTTTTGCTCTCACTCTCTATGGTCAAATGGTAGCAGCGATGCCCTCCAGGGCTATAGCCACTGCCTTTGAATCCAACTTCAAAAGGCGAGGATAAAACAACCCAGTTCAGACAGGAAACAGACACCTTTTATCTTAATTAGAAATGAACCAATTAGACTGCACGCTTCCCTGTGCGTTTTGCTTCAGGACTGTGCATCACTCATATCTCCCACTGAATATTGGCAAGGAGTCTCAAAGTCAAGCCCTGAAGGTATCCAGGAAATTATGCCAATAAGGGGGTATTGCAAATTGCTGTGCCACCCCAGAAACAAGTGGCTACGTAAATCTCCATAACACCCTTTGAATAATATATCCCAGGGAGGCTTGTGACTCAATTTAGACTTGATCTGTACTGTTGAAAATACTGTTATTTGTGTTTTGAATGGACTTTAAAGATGTAACGTTCTCAATGATATTTGCTTGCAGGAGGTAACAAACTCAAGAACCAGCAATTTCGTCTGAACTGGGCCTGGATCTCCTTGGAGAAGGAACAGTATGTGGTGGATGAAGAGGTGAAGTTCCTGGAGGTGGTGCTGAAACGCAGGGGCTACCTGGGCGAGACCTCCTTTGTCAGTAAGTGGTCTCAAACCTCTGATGTCATTAGTCACTTATAATGATCCCGTCCAAGGTGAGAGATGATATGTTTTGGTCTTGGTGATTAAAATGTCGCCTTACTTTTTCAATACCTTTGAATTGGATTCATGTTGTGATTTTACTTGACTTCGAGGGCAAACCCCGACACTCTTCTTCTTTGACAACCCTATGGGTGGCCCAGACACCCTTTTAGGGTCATGCACGTCATGACCTTTCACCCTCCTCCTCGGGCCAGTGTTTATGTTCCAATCACACAATAGGACAGGACAAACGCCCCCAGGAGCTGCATGTGCTCATGAGAAAGGTCACCCAAAGTTGGTGCGCTTAGATAGACACCACCCCAAAAGTTATTCAGTGTGATTTATTGGCCTGAACTAAATGAGCAATAACCGGAGCACTGTTACAAGTGAGAGTTTATGGGCGGCTGCAGTTCTCACCACTGGCACCACTGCCTTTGTTTCTTGCTCTCATTTATTCTGCCTATAAAAATGAAGTGTGACAAAAATGACCTGATGTTAAAGGTCAAACCCCGTAGAGGATCATTTACCGTCGCCGGTGTCTCTGCATGCTCCGGGGCCGCTGACTAATGAAACGTCTCTGCCGGGATATGCAAATGCTGCTGACCTTTATAGTGCCTGGAGACTGACACAGTTTATCTGAGCCCGGCCTCATGAGTCAGTAAAATAAAAAATAATCATTCATCTTAATAAAGGCAGCAGATGGAGCGCTAATCACCCTCCCAGGGACAGATGAACAGATAGATATTGAAGGATTGGGGAAAGTAAATAACTGTGGAGATGAGGATACTCTGGTTTCTTTTGTTGTCCAAGTAAAAAAGTGAAAGACATTTAAAAAAAATAATGATATTGCATGACAAGATAATATATCTTGTATATGGAGCTTGGTCAACATCCAACATAAGAAAGGACTGTTGTGGAAATCTTATTTTATCATGTGTAACATCACTGCAAAATTCCCCCATACATGTACACAACAAAAACCAGTAGAGCAGGGGCAATTTGAGACCCTTTTCGGGGGGGCTTACATGAACATGGCTAAGGCTACCCAACTCATAGACATACATACTGATTTCAAATAAACAAATAACCATAGTGATTTTCAAAACATTTAGAGAGAAGTGCAACACATAAGGAGAGGGAGGGAGAGAGAGAGAGAGAGAGAGAGAGAGAGACCTGCCACCACCAGATCTGGCGCTGTGCAGTGCTAGACTGAGAGAGAGAAACAATGAAGAGCAAGCAGACAGCAGCACTAACAACTGAACTCAGATCAGAGCAGCTAATCCCAGAGAGTAGGTGAGTGGGACAGAGGTAGTAAGCTTGAGAAATGCACTCAATTGTCTGTTACTGTAATAGAAATGAAAAGACAGGATACTCCCCTCTGTTATAGTTAGATAACATAACCACAGAAAATGTACAATCAGGCAAGACAGATGAGAGAGGAGTCTTTGCAGTAGTACTGTTTCACCATGATGAGACTACAACAGCTCTAAGCTATAGGGTTTTATAATTTTTCTATGATATTTGTATCCCTAGTATCCTTCTAAAATCTGTTCCAGGGTACTTTAATACCTGCTTCAGTGAAACCTGAGTGTCATGGAGAGGAGAGGATTTCTTGTCCCCTTCTTGAATGCATTGTATCCATACCTCCTAAAAGGCTCTATGCAGGTCTATAGATGTTCTGGTCACTAGCTGTTAGCCTACTAGTTTTACTCTAATTCAGTAAATTCAGTAGATCAATGTGCATGCGCAGCACGCATTAAATACAATTTAATTCATTCATTTAAAAATTCAGCGCGCTAAGGTGCACCTAAGTCACCATTCTCTGGGGGGGCTCAGCCCCTGCAAACCTCATGTCCTAAAATCGCCCCTGAATTCAAGCCACCCATCTGCCTCTGTGCAGAGATGAGACAGCGACTGATCACATAGACTGGGGATATCTCCTCCAGCCCAGACCTGCTTGAGTGAACACTGATGAAAGGAGCCCAATGACGGGCTGCTGCTTCAATGGTCAATGTGCACAACACAGGTGGTGCTGGTTTGGAGGCCACCTGCCTCTATACCTCAGAATCACTGCTGTGATCAGGGCGATCTGATCAATATGACGGAGACGAGTTAGGAGCAAATCATACTCACTCCCTCTCCAAGCTACTCCTTGAAGACAGGTGATTTTTCAGGCTCCATTGAGCTTGACCATTTCATCTCAGCACATACTGTATGTGCAGGGGCCTTTTCCTTCCATCTGTACTTATGCATATCAAAGCCCACTTTTTTTTGTTTCCATCAAAGAATGAAATGGTAATTTCTTTTTCCAAAACCCAAGCTCATACATGTCTATATTTGCAATCTATTGAAGCTCGTGTGTGTAGTCCTACTGTGGTATTCAAGTCTTACTTTCATTCTTTTCCATTCTCTTTCAGTTGTGAACAAACAACCAGCATTTTGAAAGCGTCCCTATTACATGAGCGGTTCATTTATTCATTGGTTTCTTCTTTATTTATTTCTAAATCTGCGGCAGTCTGCAAGATATGCCAGGGGGTAGGCAGCTTTGTTTTATTTACTGCTGGCCCCCTGTTGTGTGTTGTGCAGCCAGGTAGCAAGGAGAGTGAAGAGGATGACATTTCACCTGCTTCAGTGCTCCCGCTCGACAGGAACCCTGCCAGCGTCACAGCCATAGTGACTCTAGGCCCGATCAAACAGCTCACATGCTGAAGGACAGAGAACACTAGTCAGCCTCTGACCATTACTGCTGAGGCCAGACTGACATGAAGGGGAAGACCTAATTCCCATAGCGGCCATTTTGAACACTCAGGGTGGGAAACTCTACCCAGAAGAATAGCATTTATATAAAACTAGCATTACTTCAACACACTTCAGATAGGCTTAACAGTTGTCAAATTAGCTAACAATCTCTGGAACAACAACTATAGTCACTGGTTGAATTTAGCAGAGAAGTTAGCTAGCTAAATAGCGAGTTAGCTACTAGCTAGCAGGCTAGATTCTAGTAGCTAGCTATAGTGAGCCACACATATTACCCTAAAATGTGAACCTATATCCCTCCAGATTCTGGGTATCTATTTGTTTCTGATATGTTTTTATGTGAAATAATACATTTGTATGGTACAACTTGGTACACAACAGTAGGATATAGCTGGGCTGTACTTGGTCTTCTGCGTACAGTTTCCCACTCCAAGTGTGATGTAGTTTTAAAAAGGCTGCTTTTGGGATAAGGTCTATAATATATAATGATATAATAACAATAATATGTCAAAACAAGTTTACAAAGTGCTTCACAACCAAGAAAAATAAAAGTGAACAATGACAAAGATGAATAGCATAAATAAGACAGAAATGGGACAGAAAGAACAAAGATGTAAAAAACAGTAAAAGCGATATGGATAAAACAGAAGAACTCAAATATGTCTTTCACAAGTTTTGCAGGAGATAATAACCAATTGTTTCCTTGTCCTCCCTAAGGTATCGGCACTAAAGATGGCACAGCAGAAAAGGACAAAGATTTCCGAGGGAGGTCTCAGAAACAGGTTCAATTCAACCCGGGGCAAACCACGGCCACCTGGAAGGTCCGGATCTTGTCGGACAGCGAGTATGAGGTGTCAGAGACTTTCCAGATTGTTTTGTCCGACCCTGTGATGGCAGCCCTTGAATTTCCAGAGGTTGCTACCGTGGAAATCCTGGACCCTGCTGATGGTCAGTAAGTTCATTCTTAGCAGCACTCACTCTCTCCAAATGTCATTAAAATCCTAATTTTAACTGATTAGAAAGATAGCATGAATGTTTTTTTACAGTTTGCTGAATGTCATTGCCTTTTTTTTCCAATTACTCAATTCTGTAATTAAGATTCTTAAGGGTTAAAGGAAAAATCCCCCCTAAAACAAAAAACTGGCCAAATAAAGGTGACATGACATCATGTTGAGCTATCTTCAGCTATATAAAACATCAGTGGTTAACATCAGGTTATGGTGTCAGCCCTGCAGAATCCAACAGCAAGGGCGTCTTTCTAGATTCACCTTGTTGCACCGACTTTCAACATTCATCCAAGGAGAAATCCACCGTAGAAGAGCCAGAGATACACATTTCTACACCGACAGTAGCCCCAATAGACCAGAATGCAGTGCAGCCACAAGACAAGCATTTTGTGTAAGGGGCATCGCCGTGTTCATACACATGCCCTAATGTTCACAAACTAGTTTACTAGCTAAGTATATTTATATGCCCTACATCCACAAGCAACATGTTCACTCCCCTTCTCTGGGGGTTGGCGAAATCATCACTAACATAGTAGAAGTAGAAGTAGACAAGGCTGAGGAAGGTTGAGGGAAAGTGGGTACACCAAAAAAGTAAATTACAACTCTCAAAGATAGACAAAATAACTCCTGGAATGCATTGAACATCACAAATTGATGATATCGACCAGTCTAAGTATCCAAGGGGAGATTTTTCTCTTGACTTTTTCTAGCAGTAGACAATAGGAACCTATAGATATTACAGGATAGGCTAACAACTCTAGGCCCGGGCCTCCTTCAGCTTCTACCCCCACTCTTTCCCATGTTTTGGAGATTAGCTCTGTCTGTCTTGGCTAGAGCATACACAAGGCAAAAGAGTGCATCATATTTTAAACATACCATGAAATTATGATAAGATTGAAAGAAGAGCATTAAAATGAGCTTTCAAATGGGTACATAATGATCAAAATACAGTTTTTCCTCGCCATAAGGGTAAATAAACAAGGTCAAAGGGATATGGAGAGCACCAGGTTGAGTAACTCCCATGCATCTCAAACGATCAGTTGTTCTGCTAAAGCATGGCGAACAGTGTTTCTGAAAACAGCTGTTGCCTGTGATAAAGTTGAGGCAGAATCGTACAATATAAACATGAATAATGCTGCTCTCTGTCCCAAAGGGTTTGGTGGGTGAAAAGGAAGAATATGCTGCTAACGGTTTAGGCTGATTAACATGTTTGGTGAAAACAGCAGTCTCTGGAGGGCAATTAAAATAACTGGCAGCTATCCCTCCACGAGATGTGAAAACCTTCTTATTTCCTTGTGCCTTGAACAGACCTTGTCTTCCTCCTCCCACTGCTCTGCTTGTGCTAATATACTGTTACCATATCATTGTGCTATTTAGGATTTTTTAAATGTGTTTTGGCCTCTCAAGGTCAAATGGACTTAGGATCCAGATGCTTATCAATTAGATTGATGAGTTGTTCGTTTTTCACAGTGAGCAGAGAAATTTTTCAGCCCGGGGATTACTACCACAAAACTGTGCAGGTTATTTAAGACCGTATTGGCTAAAGGGGTTCAGAATGGAGACAACAGAGTGTTAGGAGCAACAAGGGAAGAATGGCCAACAGTATCCTGCACCATTGTTTGTATGGTGCTCAGGACTATTCTGCTGGGAAAGGATAGGTCAAGCCCTGCTGGCTCACAGGCACCTTGTTAATGTGGGTGACCATGCTCACTGAGTAGAATACCAATTCTGCTCCGCTCCAACCACTGGATTTCATCCTTAAATATTGCAAGCTCTCTACCTTCCTAACTGACATGCAAAGCTGATAGAAG
>CABFOQ010054753.1:21056-37734 GCA_900660455.1 Gephyroberyx darwinii
CAGTGCTGTCTCTCTGTGTTATGTTGTATATCACTCTAAGCAGGCTAGGCTTGGGAATATTTAGGTAAGTGAAAGGCAGATTCTCGGTTTTGATCAAAGACAATGAAAATAGAAACCAGTGGAGCTTTAATGAGAATTGTTACTGTTCCCAGTGCAAAAGCTGCAAGCCAGCCTATTAGTGATGTGATGCAGACTATGTTCTTCCCTTTTCTTTGCCTTTGATCCCTGGATGACCGGATCTTGCACGGAGCTCTGATCACACACAAGAGACTCCTTTGACCAGTCACCATAACAGTATTCAACCCCTTCCTATATTTTTTAGGTTCCTCCCTGTGTATTAATAAGTAAGAGGAATAATCAGACGTGTTGATCTTTGGTTTCCCTCCAATGCAGAGTCAACAGTGTTCATCCCCTCAGCTACCTACAACATAGAGGAGGATATCGGTGAGCTGCTAATCCCTGTGCGCAGAAGTGGAGATGTCAATCAGGAGCTCATGGTCATCTGTTACACCCAGCAAGGTAAACAAGAAGAGTGTTGAGCTGCCTGCATTTTCTGGATTAGTTTATCACAATAATTACAGTTAAAATAAGTGTTTTTTTTAGGCTCGAGGGAGCTAAGTGTTTACTAGTCCCTCCTCCTCCTCCCCCTCAGATAAGTTTGTGCCTTTGTCACTGATCTTAATGAGCTGTCTACCATTAAACGGCATCTAGCCTGAGGCTGAGGTAACCAGCACCCATTAAGCCACCACAGGCATTGAAGAAGCAGACAAGTGGACAAAAAAAAAAAAAAGCAATGCCAATGTTCACCTTTTGTCTGCCACGTGGTTAGTTTTGCTGTTCTTTCTTTTCTTACTGCTTACTACCATTGTTGTTCTTGCTGTGGCTCCCTGGGCTGTGGCCACTAGCCTCACCTTGATGGCCACAACCTAGCTCACAGCTGGCCATGGTCTTACAACACACCCACAATGCACCCTAAAATAAAGCACTGACTTTTTGGGAAATTGGCTCAAAAATGTCAAAAAACGGGGTCACAAACATTTACAAAAATCATCTCTAGTGTCTCTGGTAGATATCTCTGTCCTGTGCACATGCTAACACATTAAAATATAGTATGTTAAGTATATAGTATATTAAGCTAGTATTATCTAATGTAAGAAGATAGACCTTTTCATTTTCTCCAGTTGGTGTTGGCTTTCTGCCAATCCTCTCATCACTTAAAGGGTAAGGTGACCAACGAGCCAACTACCTAAAAAGTCGGTGTAGTACTTTAGATCACTGACTCCTATATTCCTGCTTTCTGTCCACCCAGTGACAGCCACGGGCACAATCCCCACCACGGTGCTGTCCTACTCCGACTATATCTCGAGGCCTGAGGAGCACCACAGCATCCTGCGCTTTGACAAGGGAGAGGTGGAGAAATCCTGCCGGGTTGTGATCATCGATGACTCGCTGTATGAAGACGAGGAGAGCTTCAACATCACCCTCAGCATGCCCATGGGGGGCCGTCTGGGCTCAGAGTTCCCCACAGCCAGAGTCACTATTGTGCCTGACATGGATGATGGTAAGATGACGTTTCACCTATCAGGATTATTGAATCAGATCTGTGTGTGAGAAATAATTTCATAGTCCTTGGCCATAAGGTGACATGATTTATTGTGCTCCAAGAATGCTTCTGTTTTTACTCTTCAGATGATTCTCCCATTCTGGTTTAAGTGTGAGGAAAAGGCTACCTTGAATGAAATGAAACCTTATTTCTCCAAAATGTAAACTTTTCAGGAACTAACAAAAACTGCCTTGTTTTTCTGCTCGACCACAATACATTTAAAAGTTTATCCAAAGGGTTTTGAAAGGGTCTCTTACGACCAAGGACAGCATCATTTTCTCAACCCATAGAGATGATTGATATCCTTCAACTGAAGTTAAAACATCCAGACCACCAAGAGTGGAGTTGTGAGTTACTTTGTTTGGTTTGGTTAGTTTGGTTACTTTGCTTTTAGTGGATTTAGTTTGAGGTTTTAGTGTATTTGTGCATTTTATTTCTGTATTCTCTTTATGGGTGATCCCTGACACTTTCAATGCGCAGAGCTTAAATTTTGTTTTGGAAAGCTGTTATTGGAGGCTGCAAGTTCAGAACAAATTGAACCAGACAGAGACAGTCAAACAGGTAGGCAGGCAGGCAGACAGACAGCAAACATGAGGGAGTATGCGTGTGTGTGTGTGTTCATACCTGCCTCCGAGCATGCATGTGTGTGAGCCCTCTTGCTCAGGGGGAAGCCCTTATCTTGTATCTGCAGGCTCAGACTGGAGGGCTGATATTCTACCATATCTCCCTGACGCCTCTTTGTTCCCAAGCACCTGACGGCCATTCCTCAGTTCCCTATCGCTCTATCGACTATCTCAGGAAGCGCTGCTGTGAAGGCAGACCCGGTGATCGCACGCAGGGAATGGTAGAGCTTTTCATTGAATCAAAATTCCCATTTGAAGCTAGATAATTGGGGTGATGCAATATTCAGTTCAGTATTCCCTAGCCCAATTGCTTGCCATTGGGAGAAGAGACATTTTTATGAAGCCAATTAAAGTTAGTTAACTGTGTTCAAATTACTTTCAGATCTTTTTTCAAAATGGGAATTACTCATCAGACCCCTCCATTGTATGTTCTACCTTACATTTCCCCTTAACACTTCCATGCCATAGTGATGGGAAAAACCATGTGTGTCTGGTGAAGGATCCATCACAGTACGGTAAGGGCAGTCATGTCCAAAAGCACGCACTCTCTCTTTAGTGCAGTCTACTTGGTTTTGGTTTGAGTTGAGTGCCAGTGTATCGGTGTAATGACACTAGCAGTAGTTGTAAGGTGTAATTAGATTCTCTTATTATTATATTTATTTTCTGGTGACATTTCAATGTAGTCCTACACTCAAAAGCAATAAATTGAACAGACATCAAAACATTCATCATTGTTTCTTTTGATTGAACTTCATGTAACCACTGAGTGAAGTCAGATTGTTTTCCCTTTGCACACAAAACAAACCATAACCTGAGTCAGTGTCACAAGGAAGTGAACCTGTAGAGAAGAGGCCTTGTCTTAAAGGCTCTTGCAGCAGCAAATTTCAGATTGTGTGGCAGCTTTTCTTTCCCTTCTATTCCCCCCGGGTCTCAAGGCAGACAAACTTCAAGTGTATTTGTTTGACCTGCTTCAGGAAGGAGGAGGTTACGTGTTTGGAATGCTTTCTTACTGTAGCGGCGTCCAGTGAAACCTGAGAGTGAGCACTTTGACCCCAACCGCTCCTGGGTATTGACTCCAGACTACCAAGACAGCTGCTGAGACAAATACGTTTTTAATAGGATGTACAACAACAGTCGGTCTTTGCGGTATTCAGCTCCCCGCAGTCCTGCCGCTGTTTTATTTTCAAAGGCCAAGTGTTGAGATCAGCAGGTAGCGTTTTACCACTGCGGCTATTGAAATTGCAAACACTGTTGTTGTTACAGATGGGCAAGAGGCTCCGACGGTGCAACGCTTCTGTACCAATGTCTGAAAGCATGTACACTGGAGACATTAATGATTCATGTCTTTACTACGGCTGGTCATTGATGTTTAGGTTGATGTTTGCACATGGATATTAGGAACATTAAGTTAAGATAAGCCGACTTTGAGTTTGCTTTGGAAAATGGCTTCCAAAAAGGTCAGTAGTTTAAGGTGTGTACAGACAGCAGGACTCCTTTGGTCTGGGCCAATTTTCCCGTCACAAAGGAACAACAGAAATGATTGTGCAATATTGTGTTATCATAGTGACACAGTTGCTGAGAGAGAAAGCAAACTCTGGTTATATTAGCATTGCCCCTGCTCTATAGAACGGTAGGCACCATGCTTATCTCGGCTGCTCTAAACAACAACTGACTAATCCAATTATTGTAGACAGTACAATAAAGTGAAAGTGAAAAGTAAATTGATTGTAAATAAACTAAGAAACGTTGCCTCTCGGGATGGCTTTGTCTCTATTATAACATCTGGCATTGTTAGCTCAGTGTGTTATCAGGCCAGGTTTAGAGGCAGGAGAAAAGAGGTTCAGTATATCACAGGATTACTTCAGCACAGACTCAGAATCAGCCTTAATGGTCTGCACTCAGGTTTATTCCTGCCTTATCTGCAATCATGTTTTCTGAGCCTCGGGCTTTGTCAGGGCGGCTGACTGACAGTCAAAATCTTCTTATGCATATCAGTTGTCAGAGAGCGCCAAGCTCACAAGGGTGACTTTATACAGCATGAATGCCCGAGCCAGAATACAGCCTTCTTTTGTGGAAACTTTCTTTGTGTACATTTTATTGTTATCTTATTTTCAAATCCTGATTCTGTCTGGTGTCAAGAATTTGAGTGTGAGGTGGAGAGAAACAATGCCCGAGGCTACTGTCTGACAACTTGGCTGATCCCTATTATAATGACGTGAGTACCTGAAATCAGATCGACTGTCACACACACACACACACACACACACACACAGAGTGTGAGGTAAAGCTGGTGTGGCGGTGCCTCCCAAGTATAATTTGGATCAGGTGCTGGAGGTGTTTGGGAGGCCGGCATCCACTGAATAAATGGAACGTGAAGAGCAGGGAGAAATAAGGTGGTGTCAAGCCTTCACATCTCACCGAAGGAGGTGATAATGAAATGGTCTGAGCACTCACGGTGGAGTAAATAGTAAACACCTCTGAGGCCAGCGGAACCAGACCAAAGCCCTGTCTCGAAGAGGGAAAAGTCAGCAGTAGATGCCACTTTGGGTTTAGCTCCTAGGTATTAAATCTAAGTGTGTAATCCTGGTTCTCCTCCACATGAGTGAGTTAGGACACTCCACCACTATATATTGCAGGGAGGTAAATGGGGCATTACATCTTTCTTTGTCATCCCTCTTGTAGGAGTAGCTGTCTGGTGGGTGTCTGGTTGTGTGTGTGTGTGTGTGTGTTGTACATGTGAAGAGGGAGTCAGTGCCTGGCTGTGCACCTGTCCCTGCCAGTGAGAGGTCTGTGCTGGGGCTCCTCTGGCGGGCTTTCAACAGCTCCACCAGGTTGTGAACTCAGATAGTTCTCAGTAACATACTACTGATATCAGCAGAAATTGTGCATCAGGACAATGTCTACTTTCCATGTCAGCAAACCACAGTAGTGAGACCCGATCCAGGGGTGGATTATGAAATCAGAGGTCCCGGGGCACCAGTGTGTGCACTCCCTGCTCGGTGCAGACACTCCCGCAACTCTACATAGGAGAGAACACATAAACACAGTGGGAGGTGTAGCTTGTGTAGTCTGCCAAGGGTCTGATATATTGAGCAAGACCCTAATCTGTGATGTCATCGAGTTAATCTGACAGTAAATGGGAGGCTGACAGCACTCACGCCTAAAAGAGGCAACCTTACAGCAGCGATCCCATCCTGTGCCAAGGAACAGTATGCAGGTTTTCATTCCAATCAAAACTGATTTCACCAATTCGTCCCGCTCTCTGGTTGAGGGCTGATTATCAAAATCAGCTTTGGTTGGAATGATAAACCTGCATACTCTTTCATGGCACAGGCCTGGATGCCACCGGCTTGGAGGGAACATTGATGGTAACTGATCTCAGACAGAGAATATACCCAAAAGAAAAATCCCACTTGGTGTTGGTTGTTTTGCATTTTTATGTTTGTGTTTTGCAGCACAACTGGTTTGGAATCTAAATGATATAAATGGGATGAGAACACAACATCGTGGCAAACGGTAAACAGCAAGAGGATGCATCAAATTTCAAGGGCAATAAAAAATGAAAGCGAGTGGTAATTAGTGGGAGAGTGTATGTGTGCATGCAGGCAAAAAGTTTTATTAGGTTGTTTTATTTTGCCGTTAGAGAGATGTAAGCACACAGCACGGTAGCCTATCTGACTCTTCTGTGTTGCCATAAACACACACACAAGCCTCTCACTCGTGCACAAAAAGCAACCCAATTTCCTCACTTCTTCCCAAGGACGTGAATTATGATAACTCTTCTGTCTGCATAGAGGTATAGCGCTTGCTTGCTACAAGCTTGTAACACTTTTGCACCTTTCTCCAAGCTGTTCCCCAGCGTGCGCTGTGGCATGCACAGACAGCTGTCCACAGAAACCATGCTATTTTCCCATGGGCGGACAGCCTGTACAAAAATGTCTGCATCCTTCTATTTAAAGTGTACACTTTGCCTTTTGCCTGCGATGAGTACGGGAAAAAAAAACGTGTCCTTTCATGCAGAGGTAATTGCTGTTTGATATTGACTCCGCATCCGGGGAAAATGTTTTGGTGGTTGGGGCTGTAAAACATGAGAATGCTTGTACAGCAGGATTACAGTCATGTTATTTACAGTCTTGTGTCAGTTGCCTGTAAATTTTGCTCTGGTGATAAAGGTATGATTATGAGCTGTTAAAGTGAGGCGGGTCCAGTGCCTGTGCAGTATCCTGGATGGGGATGAATTGAACGGGAGCCTGTGAACCCTGTCATTAAGCCCCACCTGGATTCCCATTCATTCTGATAGGAACAGATGTCCAGAAATATTCAAGCGGAGCGTTGTTGATTTGAATCTATAGTCTCCAGTCACCCTGCTCACAATCTGACTTCGATGTTAAAATTCAACTGGCTTCACAGTCAGCGGCTGGTATCCTCATAGATTAATCTCTGTTGAGTATGGGGCTGCCACAGTATGCTTTTGCTGCCGAAGTGAGATTTGTCTACCACACAGTGGGCAGAGGAGCGTTTACCAAGGCTCGATTGAACCTCACCATTAGAAAAGCCACTTTGCGCTGTGGGAATGCCATGCAAAGTTCAAGTGTGATCAAGCAGTCAGTGGGAGTGTAACAGTTCCCTTAGGGATGGCTGTGTATCTCCTCATGCCTCTTTCTCTTTCTCTGTTTTATATGCACACATGTATACAGCAGTAAAGACAATGTTTCCTTTGTTTGTACTGTTTATGCATAAAGTGCTCTGGTTTCTCACTTTGCATTTCTAATTCTTAAGAATAACACCTACTTGTGTTAAAAAAGTTAGTAGGTCTGAATCTGGCTATTCCTCCTTACATCAGCCTCCTTCCCAGGTAACCCTAGATAGGCTGGGTGAGCACAGGCTTGGTCTTGGCTGGGCTGAAGGAGCCCAGGAGCCAGTGGTTTACCTTTCAGTTAATGGGCCATAGCTCTTTGAAGCCCGCTGTTTGTCTACTCTACAAACCTTATCTGATTACTGGACCAGTACAACAGAGCCCAAGTTCCAGACTGCCAACCTCAGGCTAGTAGATCTGATTACTCCTCCAACACGGGGACCCAGCGAAGACAGCCAAAACCAGCTTTGTTTGGTTTGTCTGTGAGGATAATGCTGGCAGCTGCAAGCCTCTTGATGCAGTGCTCTTTGTCTTGGGTTCTCAGTGAAGATTAAACCATAAAGGTTTTTGTCCTTTGCTTGCACTTAGGGGGTAATATTATTTCAACCACAGAGATGGCTGCTCGGGGAACCACAAATCCCAATGCTTTGCCTAAAAAGTTTTCCCTTTCAGAACTTGTTTCATCTTGCTAATATAGAGTGCAGTTTTCATCAAAATATGCAATATCATTTGAGACTCAGATTACTTGGGAGAATGCTGTCAAAGTTCAAAGCAATAAACTTTTTTTTCAGAGCAGCAATTTGTCTGGCTGTAGTCTTGCCTACCCTCAATTTTACACAATTAATCTCCTCTCATGTTCTTGTGTTTCAGTCTCATAATGTATCTGCAGCCGAAGTTAGAAGACTATAGATTTGCTTTTGTTAAATGCATGTGTTGTTTAGTTGCACACGCTCGCTGTTCTTTGAGGAACAGAGCGAAGTACCGTTCTGAAGGTGTTCCATCGTCATGGAAACCACATCCCTGCTTATGGCCGTCGCCATTCTCTTTATTTATTCATTATTTGGTCACAGTTTCTCTCCAAAGCACAAGGTTTCTGCTGCTCAGTAGTGGCTCGTTCCTATTAGTCATAACAATGATGTATTTGATCAATTATGAGAATGTGTGCAATTCATAGCCAGGAATTGCCTCTTTGGATTGGTTTCAGCTTCAGGCTGTTCAATTTATTTTTGTATTGCTCTAATGGACTATGGCTGAATCCCTGTAGTTTAACTCCATAAACAGTCTGTTTTTTGAAGTTGTTACAGTATTACAGTAGCTGAGTGCACCTCCCAAAGGGAACATACACTAAATGGCCAAGCCTTTAAACAGCCGTTTCACAAGCACCATGACATGCTGTACATTGTTGAGAGGAAAGGAGTATAGAAGGGGTTAAATAGAAAAACAGTGGGTGAATTTGGCTGCAGTGGAATCTCAGCTCATATAAGCACTAATTGCAGTCAGGCAGGCCTGGGCTGGCACATCAAGCTCTACATCCCCCAGACCTCCTGTCAGGCCTCCTGTCTGCCTCTCAGACCCATCAGTATCAAAACCAGCTACACCAGGCTTCTCCAGAACAAGACCAGGAAATTCACTTCTGCCTTCAGGTCCTTTTAGTCTTTTAATACATGTTGGAGAAAATCCCCCAAATCCACCATTCCAGGAAGTTTGAAAGCATTGTTTAAGCGCTAAAATTATAGTGTTGACTGCCTGCTGGTGTTTCAATGAAAACACTCCTTCATTTTCTCCTGTAATCAGTGGTAACCGTACAGAATATGCTAGCTATTACAAATTCAACTCAGCAATTACATCAGGCATTCTAGTATCCTGTTGTGAAACAGACAGCTACAAGATGATTATGAATTACATCCTCCTGTGTGCTTTAATTCATTTCCTCCATTTCTTCCTCTGTTGTTTTCCCCAGCTCCTGTCTTCTACTTTGGCAACACAGACTACCACGTGGATGAGAGTGATGGCTTCGTGGAGGTGCAGGTGTGGAGGACGGGGACTGATCTTTCCAAAGGAGCAACTGTCACTGTGCGCTCCAGAAAGACAGATCCCGTCTCTGCTGAGGGTAGGTGTCTCTGCTAGACGCCCCTTCTCTGACAGACTCGCTAGTTAACGCCGTGAGAAATATAAAGCACAGAAAAACAATAGACTTAAGTCGTCACACTGTCGCTCCTTGTTTTGTGAGCTCAAGAGCCCAAGGAGATGTTAACGCTGGATTTGCGGGGTGGTTACATGACCTGGGGAATGTAAACATTGTTTTAGGTGAGGGGGAGTTAGGGCTGTTGTTGGGGCTTCTCTGTTGGGCCCCTGCCTTGTAGGTATTGGAGTTACAATATTATGAGCTCTGGGGATAACGGTGGTTTGAGTGAGGGCAGAGCCTTAGGAATGCATACTGATTGTTCTGCACGCTGGTAAAAGCTTTGGACTATAAGTCTGGAGTCTATCTCCTCTAGCCTTCCCTGCAGCCTCTATTATCTCCTGCCCCCAGGCAGTCCTCCCCCATTTTTACAGATTCTCTTGTTCTGTCTGTATTATAATGTTAAATATCTAGCATCTAATCATATACAGTGTGGTGGAAATGCAAGCCCACACTAACACACATAACTGGGTCATAAGTACATGGGAAAAGCCTGCGGGCAAAGGGTGAGCACTCAAAACCCAGACTCTTCAAAGCATGGCAAATGAATAACCTGTTTGCGCTTGGGGAGGTATCCGGTTTCCCCCAGTGCTCCTTTAATCACGCAACAAATACCAACTGTTCATGGCTATCTACTGCGTTAGAAAGTGTCATTTCGTCAACACGCAGAGTATGTCCTTTCATCTAATTCACTGCCGACATTCACAAATGAATTATGAAGTAACACGAGACTCAAAATATGTACTCCATACGTACTCCATTTGTATTATATTCTATAAGCACTCAGTTCTTTGAAACATTGTTGACCCATATTGTATTGTGGAGCAGCTGGTGTGGATTATGTGGGGATCAGCCGAAACCTCGACTTTGCACCGGGGGTCACCATGCAGACATTTCGTGTGACCATCCTGGATGACCTGGGCCAGCCGGTGCTTGAGGGGCCAGAGAGGTTCGAGCTAGTCCTCCGTATGCCCATGAATGGGATCCTGGGGGAACCGAGCAAGGCTACCATCCTCATCAACGACTCAGTCTCCGACTGTGAGTGAATATCTCGTTGCTCATACAAGCAACTGGCTACACTTGGTTCATGCAGGTGTTGATTTATTTGTTTAATTATGTTGTTCTAGTGCCAAAGGTCCAATTCCGGGATGTTGTATACATGGGGAATGAGAACTCGGGGCAGATCTCCGCTATGGTATACCGTAGCGGAGATCTCAGTTACAAGTCCACAGTGCGCTGCTACAGCAGGCAGGGAACAGCCCAGGTCATGATGGACTTCAACGAGAGGCCCAACACAGATGCTTCCATAATCACCTTCTTACCAGGTGGTGTAGTGAAACTTCAAACACATTGCATTTTTTCAGTTTTTTCTCTATTTGTTATGAAGGATTAAATGTTTTCCACCCTTCCCTTTTGCAGGAGAGGTTGAAAAGCCTTGTGTACTGGTGCTGGTTGATGACACAGAACACGAGGAAGAGGAGGAGCTCCGTCTTGTGTTGGGAAGCCCCAAGAGTGAATCTCCGTTTGGGGCATCCATCGGGACACAGAACGAGACACTCATCAAGATAAAAGACGATGCAGACAGTAAGATGATGCAAGACAGTGCTGAATTTTCCTGTTAGGTCACGTTGGTTCAGTTTCATACACATACTGCAATATTAAACTGCTTTCTGATGCTTTCTCAGAGGCCATTATCAAGTTTGGAGAGACCAAATTCAGTGTGAATGAGCCTAAGGAAAGTGGCCAGATGTCTGTGGTGAAGATCTCGGTGCTGCGTGTTGGAGACACCTCCAAGGTTTCTGTTGTCCGGGTTCACACCAAAGATGGATCCGCCACCTCCGGGGAAGATTACCATCCTATATCTGAGGGTAAGGCTAACGCCACTGGATGGAGCATTAACCCCACTCTCATCAATTGCTGCAACAGTTGACACCAATAATCTGTAAATAAATAAATGAAGTGCTAGAGAAATCTCTTGTTCCTCTGCAGAAATTGTGTTCAAAGAAGGAGACACAGAGCACTATGTGGAGGTGGAGGTTTTATTCGACGGTGTCAGAGAAATGAGGGAGGCGTTCACCGTGCACCTGAAGCCCGATGAGAACATGGTGGCGGAGACAAAGGTGACTATTAAGCCAATTTAGCACGTCATCTATTTGTCAAGTCTTCAATTACCGTCCCAATTTGTTCTCAATTATGGACATCTTATTCTCCTTGCTTGCCAACAGATGAGCAAAGCTATAATCTACATCGAGGAGAGTAACAGCATGGCGGACGTCACCTTCCCCTCGGTGCCCCAAGTGGTTTCTCTGCTGCATTACGATGACACCGACAAGACCAGGGGCTCTCGTCCTGTGGCTGGATACCCTGTCATCTGCGTCACTGTATGTCCCTGTTGCCAGATTTACTTTTCACTCATTTACCCTGCCAGGCTTTTGTCTTTTATCAGCAGTTCCAACACAGGTAAATGATGTTAATGACACAGTACTCGCTAATTGTGCACACTTTGCTCAATTATCAAACTACCGTGAGGGCTCATCAGCGGTGTGCAGAAATGACTTTGGCTGCTGGAGGGGATTTTGTGTTTACTTACAATTTATGTTCCCTCTCCAGGCCTGTAATCCCAAATACCCAGACTACGACAAAACAGGCTCCATCTGTGTGAGTGAGAACATCAACAACACCCTGACCCGCTATCGCTGGCTAGTCAGCGCCCCCACCGGCCCTGACGGTGTCACCAGCCCTATGAGGGAGGTGGACTTTGATACCTTCTTCTCCACCTCCAAGCTCATCACTCTGGACTCAGTCTACTTCCAGGCCGGCTCCAGGGTCCAATGTGCTGCCAGGGCAGTGAACTCAGATGGGGATGAGGGTCTGGAGCTCAGCAGCCCCGTTGTGTCCATCAGCATTGAGGAGGGTGAGAGTGCTTTGCTTCAAACTCTCTCTAACTTCAAACGTTTATCTCTCTCCCACTAATGGAAATGACTCAACACTATTAGCACTTTTTGGCTGCGGCTTTACTCTCCCAGCCCAGTACGTTCTGTCCTTGTGGGACTAAAAAAAAACCAAAGATAGAATAATTTTCTGTGGTAGATTTTAGGGAAACAAAACGTTTGATGTGTGTTCATGACATGTTTGCAGGAATGTGCCAGCCCCGTGCTGTAGGCACAGTGGGGGCTGAGCCCTTCTCTGCCAAGTTGCGTTACACTGGAGCCGAAGACCCAGACCACCCCAACCTCATCAAGCTGACTGTCACCATGCCTCACATTGATGGTAGGAGCAGCAGATTGCTATGAGAACAATGATTTTGGAGTACTGTCTATCACCCACATGCCATGTATCAATAAAAATACTGTTGTCACATTTGCTATTGTCAATTCAGGGAAGCTGTAGCCTAAGGATTACAGAAGTGAGCTTGTAACTGGAAGGTTGTTGGTTTGAATCCCCTGAGCAGCTGAGATTGTGGTGCTGTCACGTGTCAATAATCAACCAAGGTCTAGTCTATTTCTAGGCTTTCACTGTCATGGTCCCCTTTCTGACTGCTGTGTATATCCTCCTTAAGGTATGTTGCCTGTAGTGTCCACCCGGCCCCTGTCTAACTTTGAGCTCACACTGAGCCCTGATGGTACCCGTGTTGGCAACCATCGTTGCTCCAACTTGTTGGACTATAATGAAGTCAAGACCCGCTATGGCTTCCTCACTGAAGCTACCAAAAATCCAGAGGTCATTGGAGAGACGTCACCTTACCAATACAGCACCTCCCTCAGGGGATCCAGCACACTACGATTCTACAGAAACCTCAACTTGGAGGCATGCTTGTGGGAGTTCACTAACTACTACGACATGTCTGAGCTTCTCAGTGATTGTGGAGGCACTATTGGGACTGATGGACAGGTAAGTTGCCCTACCTCTGATGTTCGGCTCACCTCTGACCTGTGTTGTCATCTCCGGGGATGAGGTTTCAGGAGTCAGTTCACTGAAGCCGTAGAATTTGACCTCCTGCTGATAGGAGTGCAGAATTAATGGTTCATGGTCAGTTCTCTCCTATAACAAGGCTTGTCCGTTGTCATTCCAAACTTCTCCTGGACTGTCAATTGTAATGAATCTCATTTACAGATATTAAAACCCTGGTTGCCGACTTGGTTTTCCTTTAAAGTAAATACTAGCCTGTAGAGAAGTAATCCATTATTGTCTGGAGACCCGTGTTAACCTCTCTAGTAATAACTAACTCAACACACAGCTTCCCTTCAACTCCCGGTAGGAGCTGGTTATTTATCTTGACAGAATGGCAAGTCAATATCCAGCAGCCACATAAAAACCGCCCCTTCGTCTGTCCCACTATGTGGTCTTTGTAACAACAGCTGTTGTATATAGAGGTGGTAGGAGGTGGTCTTAAAGCCCTCTCTGTCCTCCTGGCACAGATTCCTCACAGCCTCCAACATTTGCATTCACCTTGGAAACCTACTGTTAGTTGACTTGCAGTTAATTAAGGTAGTGTGTTGCTAAAGAAGGGCCTGAAGAGTGCAAGGGGCACATCATGGTGAAAGCCTCCAGCCAGAACCTCCCACCTGGCAACCCACTGATTATTAATTAAAGTCCTACAGCACTCCAACATGGTTTGTGCTATGCTCTTGCTCTATAGGTGTATCTGCCTCTATGTCGGTTCAGTATGATTCAAGGGACTCAATAACAAAGGCGTACACTGTAACTCTGGTGATCACAGCCCTTTCTCGACAACGGGAATAGTGTTGCCTTGAGCTACGTGATGTGAAAGTGGAGGTATTTGTCTTTCTTGATCACAGTGAAAGCAATAAACATGCCTTGACAAGAAAGCAGGTTGCTGGTAAAATTTACTTTAAGCCATTAGTAATACCTAGAGGACAGAACTCAATAATGCATATACATGGTAATACATTGTGAACAAAACAGACGGCATAGCTTTCTTTGTTCATAGGCACATTTTGATTTTGATTCAGTCCCACTCTCTACTTAGAGAGTGGGACCTAAAGAATCCTAAAGAATAGACATCTAATAATACACTTTGTTTCCATATAGGAAGAGAACAGTGTTCATCCAGTGATTGTACTGTTCTGTATGTAGATGTTGTTGCTATGGTTACTGTTGGATGGGCAAAAGAGGGGCTGTAGATGCATAGACTGTGGCGTCATAGGTTCAGTTTCAGTATCAGTGAGGCATGAAGGGAAAGAAACAACCCGTGTCCGTGGGCACACTGTGACCCGGGTGCCCTCCTAAGTGGGCAAGCCAGATGCAGCCAGACAGCTAGATGCAGACCTGGGGCCAGTGTCATGTCATAGTGTAGGGCTTAGTGCCCGGCTTAACAGGACCACAGGAATCCATTAAGGCCCAGCAGGCAGTGTCAGAAGGCCATTCAGCAAATCACTTGCCTGAGCTCTCAGCGCCCAAGGCCTAGACACGTCTCCACACGAACACAGAGCCAGTACAGGCAGGTTCCCTTCGCAGGTCAGAGGAAAGTGCAGATACCTCGGAGACTTTCACCACTCAGGTCTTTGTCCTGCTGTAGGACAACTGGTTTGGGGAAGTGCTGTGTAGAGGCAACTCCAAAGGTCGCTACAAATGTAAATGATGCTATCATATTTGTGATTAAATACAGAATATTGTTGCTTCTTTTGACCAAAAAACAGCAGTACATCATGATTCTGGAATGGAGCCCAGCTATATTTTAGTACAGGCACTTAGTCGTGGTCAGAGGTCACGAACACCATGGAGAGTACAGTAATTCATACAGCTAGACAGCATCAAGTGGAAGTAAGTTGTCTACTTAAAGTTACACTTACAGTTAACAAGTCCAAGTAAAGTATTTCATGTAATACCAATATATGTTTCTTTATTTTCCCCAGGTATTGTATATGTTCACTTAAATATTTTCATAATGCTATCTATACCAAGACTAAGGCCAGTTACTCTAAAGTACAAAGTGTGTTAATATCAATGTTGGTTTTCACTCTAGGTGTTGAATCTGGTCCAGTCTTA
Organism: Gephyroberyx darwinii; assembly: GCA_900660455.1. Lineage (NCBI taxonomy): Eukaryota > Metazoa > Chordata > Actinopteri > Trachichthyiformes > Trachichthyidae > Gephyroberyx > Gephyroberyx darwinii. The sequence goes on from CABFOQ010054753.1 coordinate 36,110, forward strand.
CGTGACCCTACGAGTCCCACTACATGTGTCCTATGTTTTCCACTCTCCTGTGGGAGCAGGGGGGTGGCAGCACTTCGACTTGCAGTCGGAACTGAGGCTCACATTTGTGTACGACACTGCCATCTTGTGGAGGGATGGCATTGGTAGCCCACCAGAGGCAGAACTACAAGGCAAGACTTCAACAGTAGTTTGCATTGTAAAAACAATCACATATTAAAGTGTTCATTGAGTGATGTATTATAAATTGATGAACTTGATCACAGTTTGATCATATTGTACATTTACAGTTTTGTGTTTCAAGACTGTGATGTTTTCTCCTGACTTGAGCAAACAGAACAAGCAGATTTCAAGTTGTGATGTTTTTGCAGGAGCCCTGTACCCCACCAGCATGCGTATCAATGGCCAGGGTCGACTCGTAGTCAATTTCCGCACCGAGGCTCGATTCAGAGGCCTGTTTGTGCTTTCACACCCAGGTATGTTACAGGACAGGGGTGTATCAATATGCTCATCTAACAGTTTGATTTGATTATACATATAATGCTCTGTTCAAAATGTTATATTGTCACAATATATGAAATAAAATTTCAACTATTTGAATATGATAGAATATATTTATTATAGATTAACTTTTAAAAACAAATGATTTCTGAATATTGTTACACAGTTGTAGGTATGTCAGACTATGGCTATAACTGCTATCACAATGCATGTGAAAGATTTGTCTGTTTTGTTGCAGTAAAGCAATTTAACTTGCAACTGAACATATAATATATAATTTCATTGTGTTTTCCCATCAGCCTCACAACTCTCCTCCATGATCATGTGTCCGGAACACCCTGGTTTGACCTTTAACCTCAGTCTTGTGAGGAGTGAGCCCACCTACAACCAGCCCATCCAGCAGTGGACCTTCGTCTCTGACTTTGCTGTGAGGAAGAAATTATGTTCTTTGTCGATCTGTTTAAATGTGTGTTGTATCTCTCATGCCTAATTCTTAATGGATATTGTTGTACTCTTTCCCTTCCCAGGTCCGTGACTACTCTGGGACATATACAGTGAAGTTGGTCCCCTGTACATCCCCTCCCAGCCTGGAGTACACCATCCCCCCTGTCTGCAACCCCCGAGACCCTGTTACCTTTGACCTAGACATCCGCTTCCAGCAGGTGACATTACCTTTTCTAAGAACGATGAAACTTTATTGATTCTCTTGGGGAAATTAGGTAATTGCAGCAGCAAAAGTAATAAGATTAAGTAGGAAAAAAGACAAATAGAATATAAGCACACAAGTGCAATATATGCAGTTAAAATAGTATAAGAGAATAAAAACAATATAGCACTAAAATAGAATGGAAACAATCGTGGGTTTCAATTAATGTATGCTGGTGTCAATTAAAGTTAAGTCTATAAACGTTATGGGTTGGAAATATGGGGGACTAGTATGGATTACTGAGTATGGATTACTAACATGGATTAAGTTACAATTGTTACTGTATTTACTTAAATTCATTACATATAGATATTACTAGCAGTCATGACATTTATAAAATAAAAATATATTTATAAAAAATAAAATATATTTAATAAAATAAAAATAAATAAAAATAAAATATATAAAATATTAAACATGT
>CABFOQ010054753.1:37754-59934 GCA_900660455.1 Gephyroberyx darwinii
ATGTATTTATTACATCAATAAATGTATTATTAAATTAGAAATATGTGCTGTATATATAAATACAGGTATGTATAAACAATGTAATACAATATAAAAAATATCAGTTTGTATATGATATAGTGGAACTGTGAAAATATTAATATACTCAGAATATGACAATGATAGAAATATGTGAAAACTGAAGAAGGGAGTATGAGAATTTACAGCAGTGAACATGGTGGCCACATAAATGTACATACAGGTTTGTGGTGTGTAGTGTTATAAAGACGATACACCTATCTATCTAACCTTAACCTTGATCATTTTTTATGGTTTCATGCTCACTATTTCTAAATGCTCTCTGTGCTTCTAGGTGAGCGACCCGGTGGCAGCTGAGTTCAGTCTCAACACCCAGATGATCATGCTTTCTAAAAGGACACTCTGGCTGTCAGACGGCTCCATGGGCTTTGGACAGGAGAGCGACACCGCCTTCTCACAGGGTAAGGCAGACCAAATACAAAGACAACATGCTTGAACACACCAGGAAAGTGCTTTTAACGGGGTTAAATGTTGTCCTACATGTTGTAGACAAAGTGAAATAAATTCACCTTTGAGAGAGGTGCACCAGTGCACTTAATCCAGACGTTTTTTTCGTCTGACTGGACCATCAAGTTAATGCATGTGGGGTATCTTATGTGCATACTGCAGTGACTAAAACACACACATTTTTCTCAGGGGATATAATCTATGGGCGAGTGATGGTGGATCCAGTGCAGAACCTGGGGGACTCCTTTATCTGTAACATTGAGAAAGTATTCTTGTGTACTGGAGCTGACGGCTATGTCCCTAAATACAACCCCAACAACTTTGAGTTTGGCTGTCTGGCTGATGCTCCATCCCTACTCCACAGATTCAAGATCATTGTGAGTATAAATATATCTCTCATAATGTCATGTCTGCTTGATATTGCGTCCAATAAAACCTCAATATTCCTCCATACCTCAACCTCTCACCCTAGGATAAGGCCCAGCCTGAGACCCAGGCCCGGTCGTTTGGTAATGTAGCTTTCAACGCCTTTCTGGCAGTGGACGACGCAGGGGCGTTGGCTCTAGTGAGGCAACCTGGGTCAGATGGTTTCAGGATGGACTCCTCAGCACTCTTCCAGGTCAGTAAGTTCAGTACAGGAAACACACCTTGACACCACAACCCGCCCACCTACTTCTACTTCAGTTAGTGATTTTGTGCCCCTTACTTAAAACGCATGTATTGTGGCTGCATTGCATTATGGTCTATTGAGGCTACTGTCAGTGGAGAAATTGGTATCTCTGCCTCTTCTACAATGGATTTCTATAAAGAAGCCCTTGCTCTTTGATTCTGCAGGGCTGACAACAAAGCCTGATGTTTACTGTTGATGCTTTAGATAGCTCAACAATATTCTGCGATCAAAATCCATTGTAGCTGTGCTGGAAACATCTTAACATGGTGTCATGTTGTTTACGTTTGGCCAGAGTAAGAAAAATACAGTGCCTGAGAACAAAGTAGGCCAGGAAATGTAAGGCGTATAACCCAGTAGCTGTTTTAACAGTATTTAAGTGCTTTAGGGTGGAATTTGCTGAGCCTTACAAAATGCCAGGCTCAGCAACAATAGCAGGTGCTCTGCATGGTACTCTACCATTAAAAATGACCCACAGCTATCATTTGTAAAACACTAATGGCTAACACTGACGTTCCACTCTCCAGGTGTCTGCAGGAAGAGAATGGTATATCCACACCATCTACACTGTCCGTTCTCGGGATAACGCTAACCGTGGCATCGGGAAGAGGAGCGTGGAGTACCACTTGGTGAGCCAGCACACCGGTCTGGCTCCAAAAGGCCGGCCTCGCACCAGAAGATCAGCCAACGAGGTTCCGGACATCGCGGAGGAGATCGGCGTGAACAACAACCGCGGCACCAACATCCTGCACATAGCTCTGGACCGCAGCAGCCAACGGAGGACCAGCCCAGAGAGAGAAATCTCCACCAAAGGGATCGTGCCCCGCGAGCTCAACCAGAGAGACAGCAGTGACGACAATCTAGTGTTGATCATCGGCGTCTTTGTTGGACTGCTCCTCACAGTCCTCATCATCGTCGTGGTGGTGTTGCTCATCCGGTCCAAGCAGGAGAAGAAGGAGGGACCCAAAGGCTCCGGCAGCACAGAGCCCATGATGACCCAAGGCCTCAGTAACAGTGACAGCTCTGAGGTCTAACGGACAGACTGATGATCAAGGTTTTAGTTACTGTTTTTGTTTTGCAAGTGCCTCATATTTAGTACAATTGAAGAGGGAGAAGAGAAACAACACAAACTACAAGAGCTTTGGTTCTATTCGAAATCTACTTGAAATACAGCATCACTTCCACCGTTGGGGAGACTTCTGGACACTAACAGGGGTACTGACTGTATCTGTTAAAGGCACTTGTCAAGTTGTCAGCACTCACTTGTTGCTTTGCTTTGAATGCCACTTGATCCAAAAAAAAGAAATTGTGTATTATGTTTCCAAAGGTGCTACAGAAGATGCCTCTTAACACCAGAAGCAACAGTCTTTGTGTGTTTATTTCGCTGTGTCAAGACACTGTCTATAGTTTGCTTACACTGGGAAAACCCCCGCTTGTCTGGTCTTGAGTATAGAGGAATGATTCGTCCCGAGATTCAGTACGTGCCTAAGAACTCACTGGATGTTCAAGTTTTAGTATGTTATGATTGTCCCGTGTGATCAGTAAGACATTTCTCGCAAATGAGCGATGTTTCTTTTTTTAACATGTTTTATTGTGTTCATGGTTACATTTTTTTGCATGCATTTATTTTTGTATTCTATAATTGTGTGAAATTGTATAAAAATGTTTAAATGCTGATTTGAATGGAATCGTGACAAAAGTGTGTCTAATCTACTGTAATTCAACAGTTTCACTATGTATTTTTTACAGTATATTCCAGAAGAAACAGTATTTATCAGCAGTAGCAAAGTGTTATTGTAATAATCCCCATAATGTTTGGCTGTTGAAACATGTTACGATTTTAAGACCCTATAATTGACGCATAGCACTGAATCAAAATAAGACGAGAGAAATTTATAGACCCTGTAGTATTGAGGTGATTTTCAAGACAGCTGGTCTGCAATGTACAGTGTAGTATAGTAGCGGTTCCAGATCCACTATTTACTGCAGCAGTTATTTTCGCTGTTCACACAACTGGTACGCTCAGTTTGTAAGTGCTGACGCTTAGTAGAGATAGATGGGACTCCCAGTCCCTCTCACAACAGGGCTATGTGTTGACTGTGCTGCATCAGTTTTTTTAAAAACCATGTAATACCATATAATAATAAGTTGATCAAAATTCAGTTAAAGGGAATATTTTTTTTTATCCACAATCATCGCTTTTAATGTCAAAGATACTCTCCATGATTCATTAGTTTCAGAATTATTTATTTATTTTGATGCATCCTTATTTAGTGCCAACAATACATGCTTAGTATCATTTTCCTTAGCGTTTGAATTTTGTTGTGAACCTATTTTTCAGTTAGTTTGACTATTCATTTCAATATATATACATATATGTGTGCCACATTTGCACTGAAACAATGTGCCCATGAAAAGAAACATCATCCAGACTATCCATCTAACAGTGTTTTTTCATGTCCAGGCGCTGGATTGCTTGCCATAAGGTCTGGAGACCTTGAGTATCTCTGTGGATTACCTCATACTATAACTTAAGATAGACACTGATTTCACACTCACTACCTTAGAAATGTCAAGTTTATTTGCCATTTCATTTTGAGGAAAAAAAACCTTTCTATGCAACCTATAATATCATATCTTCATGAAATGTTTACCCCATGTGTGATTTTTTTTTGGTGCACAGTATATTTGCTTAATCTAGAATTTGACCCTGCATCAATGTACTGTGGGTTTTGTTATTACACCCTAATGATTTGAGTTGACTACATTTAAAGCCTGTTTTATGTATGTATGTATGTATGTATATACATATGTATTACTTATAAATATACCATTTGGATGTTTTGGGAATGGTCATTGTTCAAAAATGCATATGTGCTGTAAGTATTTGTAACAAAGACCAGAAGCACAAGGTGGTCTGCAAATAAATAATTTTTTCCAGAAAATATTTATGGTTTTTTTTGTCCCAGTGAAGCATACTCCTCATTTGAAGAGTAATAACATCAAATAAGGTTTTAACTGGAAGATTCAAACTTCTTGGTCTGGTCACTAATAGATTTTTCTGAAATAGTTTGACTAGTGACTCTCAAAATCACCATCACTTTGAAAAAACACACGCAAACCTGTCCATGTACTGTAGTAGTAGCTGTAGAAATAATGAGAAATAATAGAATTGTTTGCAGAGCAAGTTTGAACATTTGACAACAATGGCTACCAAACCCTTGGGCCCCAATCACTTTCATGCGTTCAAAAATAGGATATAAACATAAACACAAATGTGAATGTACCTTTTGAACAAAATGAACATCACTGGGCCATTTATGGTCATCTCATCTCATATAGATGCAGAATTAAGGGATTGCATGGACAAAGATTTGCACACTTACTGTCACTGTACTGTGACAAATTATCATTGAGCTTCTTTTCATGATTATGAAGTCCATGGTCACACTTTCATCACAGAAAGTACAGAGCTGTACATTTGTGCACTCTAAACTGGGATGCAGATCCCCTAGGCATAATCACCCTGTACATACAGTGGCTGACTGTAATGTACTAATATACATTAAAAACAGTTTCTATTAGTACTACATGAGGACAAGCATGCATAATGAATAGTCACAGGCATGTACAATATCTCCGTAAACCATGTGCTTTTATTACCAGTGCATATTCATAGAGAAAACAAAATTGTTTGTATTGGTGTAAAACAAACGGCATAGGGCTCCAATAATAATGCTTCAAACTATTCTCAAAAAGTGAGCTCCTGTTGTAAGTCAAACAATGGATCAGGTGCATCAAAAATGGCAGCTTCCTGGATTGATGTTAATTCACAGTACAATCAATGCACATCCAGCAGTTCAGACAATTTCCAAACTGGGAAGAGTGAATGTTGCCGTGCAGATGCTTTGCACGGTGGTGTGGCTGATGGTCAGACCAGGAGGCGGCTTTCTCTGTGCACCTGGTCAATTTTCTACTGTGGCACCAGGTTCTGTATGACATTACACAGAATGAACACCAGGGGGCGGCGTGAGAGCAGTACGGAGCTCTACGAGTACAGAAGGTTTTGCTTGGGAGTCATGGCTTTATGTAGCACAGGCAGAAAGTCAGATCGAACAGCATTTTGTTAAATAATCTACAACTGTATCATCATAGGCAAGTGTATTCTAAAGTGTGGACTCAGTTATCCCGGATGTGTTTGTTGGCAAATGTCATCTAATAAATTATCATCTAATAACTTCAACACTGTTTTCTATGTGAAAACAAAAATTCACCGTAAAACAAAATTCATACTCCATTAATCCCTATCATCTTGGATCCAGACTAGATTTGTATACATCAACACATTTCTCCCAAAGCTCCCAAAGCCTCCCACAAAATCTATGATGATGATTTCCCGAGATATGAGTACATTTTCTGGTTTGGAATTATTAGCACTGCTATGAAATAAAGCTTATTTAAGTGTAAAAGTTCAAACAAGTATTCAATGAGAAGCCACTCATTCAGTCAAAATGCAGAAGCTTTAAAAACATTGTTTGTTGATGAAATCCAGATGAAATCACAGATCTTGGTCTTGGAGCTTCTGGCTTTGGGAGAGATTTGTTCATGTTCACAAACATCTGATCTAAATTCCCAAGATTTTGGAAGTAATGAATTCTGCTTTCACGGTGAATTTCCCCTTTAAGGGAAAAGGACAATGCGTGAGGCTCTAAAGAAAAAAAGCACATCAATTAGAAAAATAATTTGTAAATGCTGCGCTAGTGTATAAAATAAAATAAATTAGCAACTCCTTTTTTCATTTTTGTATTTTTCGTTAAAACAACAGATATTAACAAAAATGATTATTGTGCTGCTCACCGTTAGCAATAAATATGACACTTCTTCTCAAGCATGTGCTGGGTTCGTTTCAAAAACACACTTTTTTTTTTACAGCTGCCATACACACTTGTTTAAAATGCTGGAATCCTTGACTGCTGCTTTTCGAAAAAGCCGAAAGGCAGTGTGTCTCAAAACCATAGCACATGTAGATACGGAGCGATCTAATATATACAATATACATTTATGCATATACAGTACATACAGTACAGCAAAGAATGCACAGATGGTGGTGATATTTTTTTTTACGTGAGATGTCAGATGTTCATAACGAGGGAGAGTATATGTTTCGTTGCTGGATAAGCGTAATGCCGTTCATTTCACTGTAAGCACTAACTAGTTCATGAGAAAAGCAACCGATGGGTAAGTTCTGTGTTCTTGCCTAGGCATTTAAGATAAAATAAAAACGTCATGCATTTGGACAAATTATGGCTCATTATACTTCAATCTATCTCCGACCCCGTCCGGGCTCACAGGAGGTGTGTTTTTAAAATATCATTAACAGTGAACACAGAAATGCTTTACACGTCCTCTAAATTCAGCCCGTAGCTTTACATCCATAACTTGTCACAGAGGTGTTACATCACCCAGCTTTAAACACAGTCTTCAATGCACATCATAAGGAGGGTAAACTTGGGATCGGACACTTCATTATATCTGTGATGGCTAATCAGACGATGTGCACGTCAAAAGGCTGCATTGGAAAGGTCATCACCCTGTGTATTACATTGGTTGTGTCGTTGTTTAGTGCTTGCGGTGGTGAACTCGGCTGTCTCAGGTTAAGACCTGCTCTACTGCAGGTAGCGGTACACCTTGAAGCAGTGGTTCCCAGAGTCTGCCACTGCCACATGACCATCAGAGGTGAGGGCGAGGCCCTGGGGGCCGTAAAGGGGGTCTGCTGATGTGTTGATGTATGACAGGAAGGACCCTGAGCTGTCAAACACCTGGTTGGTAACACAACACAAAGTGCAGGTTAGTGAAAAAACACTGAAAAACTGAATCTCACATTCAATTGGATAAAGGTGAAATAAATCCATCAGTTTTATTTACAATTCTTCATAAGCCTACCTGAATCCGGCTGTTGCCCCAATCAGCAACAATGATATTTCCATTGGAATCCACAGCCACCCCTGTTGGGGCATTGAATTGGCCATTACCCTCTCCATGAGAGCCAAATTTAAACAGGAACTCCCCATCTGCATTGTACACCTGCAGGAAAAATGAAAAACAGTTATCCTACAGTAGGAGACATTGACATAATATTCTGCTGTGACACATGATTTAAGTATGATATAATAATGGAAGAATCTACAGTATGTGAGGACAAATGGGAGATAAAGGATATTACTTAAATGATTTAAAACAACATAGTGCAGGAATAGTCTGGTAGCCTCATCACAACATTCAAATTTCTACCAAAGAGACGATGCATGAGCTTCACTAGTCACTACTTTCACTCGTCATAACCCCAGAGTCACAGAAAACAACTTGATCTACCTTTTGTAATAAAGAACTCACACATACTTCAAAGGTCAACACTCACACAACAAGCCATACCTTGACTGAATGGTTATGGAAGTCTGTAACTACGATTTCATTTTTGTTGTTAATGGCCACAAAGTGAGGACCTGGAAGCAACCGAGGGCAGGGTAGGAAAGAGAGGAAAGATGAGTCACCCTCTGCTTTGTAACATACCAGAGGAAGTTCCACACTATTTTTGGACTTTGAAAACAAGAAACTTTGAAAACCCTGGTCACAAAGAGACCCTGAGAGCCCAGTAGGGGCTGTAAACTACAGAGCTGTTATATGAACGTGTAAAAAGAGCACATTGTACAGTAAAGATGAGTTTCTCAGTTGACACTCTGATGAATTAGTTCTTACTTACTGAACACAGGGCCAGATTTACTAAGCTTTTGTTCCAGTGCAATGTTTGCACCACTTTTGTCTAAAAGAAAAGAAAAGGTCCAAGTGAGAAATGAAATTGAGAGAATGGAGCAGTTTCAACTGAAATATTGTACGTGACAATCTTTCTGTGCAACAAGTGACGCCATATCAATGAGGGATTACACTAATGCAATAAAATCCTATTAGTTACTCTTTCCCCAAATGCTGAGTGAGAAGTGAAGGCATAAGGATCATTGCATCTTTGTCATACAATAGTTCCCAAGGAACATTATATACGATTTTGCTATATATAAAGTATATATATAAATATATATATATGCAATACATGCAATGCCTTTACAAAGGAAAATATAATATTGGTCAGATGCTACATTTAAGCATTTGGAGAATCATGCTGCTAACTGAAAAGCTAACACATCAATGAAATCTGCACTAATGAACATTCCTGTACAATATGAAACATGCATGCAAGTGTGTAAATCTGGCCCAACCACACGTCCTGACACATGAGGCACCTCTACCCACTCCTTCAGTCTTCAGATTTCAGTCTTAATGAAATGATCATTGGTACTCAGTAGTACACAGTACCTGCAAACTGCCTGTCTGACGTTCCTCTGGCTCCAAACTTAGTCACCAGCTTCCCATTTGACTGGAAGATGAAGACACAGCAGGCCTTGTTGTCAACGGTGATGATGTGCCCATTCTTATCCACAGCCACGCCTTTGGGTCCCATCAAACGGCCAGCCCCTATTTTGTTCTGCGTGGGCCAGAGGGGAAGACAGGTCATTCAGGGACACATGTTTTAAGAGTGCGTGAAACAAGCGAATCAGCTTTTCCTTGCTGTTATCTTTCACCTTGAACTTGCCATCCGAGGAGAAGATGCTTATCCATCTGTTGTCGTAGTCAGCCACGATGATGTCACCATTCATGTCCACCGTGACCCCTGTGGGGCGTTGCAACTGCCCCGGTGAACGACCTCTGACCCCGAACCTCATCTTGAACTGCCCATCATTTGAGAATACCTGGAAAAGAGAACTTGAGTTACTCCAAAAATACAAACAATGACACATTTTCAATATTGCAGCCCAGTGGAGTGGTAGACAAACAACCTGTATGCACTGGTTGTTGCTGTCTGCAACAACAATCCGTCCATTGCTGGATGTCGAGATGCCTTGTAGGTTAGTGAACTCTCCTTTGTCTCGCCCCCTTGTTCCTGTCAAATCAACAGAATATGAACATGAACATGAACAGGCTGTTTCAGATATTCTATTTTACAAGACATTTGGAGGACACCTTTGTCTAAATTCAATTCAATTCTGTCTTAAGTAAAGGTATGGGAGTATGGGAGTTCACACAAGACCTGCCAAGATTGTACTGCCACCATTTGCACAAGTAATGTATTTTATAGTTTATGTAACCTTAAATGTGTTGTTTTGATTTGTAAAAAAAATATAATTTCTACTGTAATCTTCTTGGAAAATGCTCTGAGAATCTGTTTTTCCTGGGGTTTTACCATTTTGACACTACTAAAAGTGAATATTGTATTGATACATAAGCGACCCAACACGTTTTCTGGTGTGGTGAAGAGTTCCTACAGCCCAGTGATATCATAGTTATCAACTGGCTGATGCATTAGCAGCTGTACACCCACCCACTCTGAAGATCAGCTCATCCTCAATGGGATTTTCCTTTTTCTTGGTGGTGCTGTACATGCTGGAGGGCCTGCGCACCGCCTTCTGCCGAACATGACCCCCTCCTCCACTGGGCGACTTCACTCTTCTCTTCACATCATCTGGTGACTGGAGGACGTCTGACGGCTTGACAGCGCGCAAGCGGAACGGACTCCCCCTCACAGGCTGTTCATAGAGGAGCAAGGAGAAGGTGAACTCTCCCTCCGAGCGAACAGCATATCCAACTTCATAGGTGCCGTTCTTGTTGTCCACCACCTCGGCCTCGGTGCATCCTCCGTCGGCAGAGACAATCTCTGCCCTCAGAGCGGCATTGCCAGTCTTCACCAGCTCTCCATCCTTGTCCTTAGTAGTGACCGTGACGGAAGTGTGCTGACCGACCAAAGTGTGTCGCAGGCCTTCACCGGTGGCCACACTCGTATGGCCCACAGCCCCTGTTGTAATCAAGACCCCCAGATTCTGGATGGAGCGCCGCAAGCCATCCGTCTCTACCTGGCACTCCAGATGTCCGTTTTCATGGGGATGCTCAGGGAAGGTGTGTCGTGCTAGGGCACTGACCCGCTCGCCCATCTGCTTCTGAACCAACAGGACCTCTGTGGCACTGCCGTGGCTCAGGGCCTGCTCTGTGAAGTTGCAGCTGCTTTGGATGTTCTCTTTGCCTTGCAGCAAAGAGGCCAGCTGGGCCTGAAGCACCTAATGGACACACAACCAGGCAGAGGCAGCCAGTCAGCGGTGTTTGCACTGAAATGTGGCTCTTCACAATAGCACCTTTCAACCCTGCCAGTCAATAAAATACATAGGGAAACAGTAGAGCATTCTGGGGAGCAGTCTGACCTTTTGCTTGGTGCTGCAGATGTTCTCCACCTCCGTGGTGAGAGCGGTCTTACGCAGATGTAAGGCCTTCTCTAGCTCATCAAAAGTGTTACTGATTTCACTCACTGCCTCGTTCTTACGCTCCGTAAGCTGCTTGGAGATCTCATTCACGAGATCGATGGCAGCCGTCAGCTGAGGTAGTCTGCGAGAAGACAGTGAAGAAAGAGAAGTCGGGAACAGAGAGAAACTTTCATTACCAGCAAAATAACATCCATGGATTATCCATTACCACTTCCATGATTCTCCACTCTCCAATGTTATTCAGCATGTGAAACGGTACCTGTTGCATACAGTGTCCAGCTGATTTTTCAGTGCTGACTTATGCTGTTCCAGCACATCCCTCAGAGGAACTGTCACATGTTCTCGATGTTCTCCTTCTGTACACTCTAGACACATGGCCGTCTCACATGACTCGCAGTAGAACTCCATCACCTGCAGAGGGTGCAATGGAGCAAGAGAAACTTTAACATGATATTCTTGGGGGTCAGTCCTCCATATAGGAAATTAATACTTAATATCAAATCTTATGATGGTATACTGTTTTGTCATTGCTTGGTTGTTGAACTTTGATGAATCTAAACCACTACATGACACTCTTAGTCCAGCTCACCTTGCCCTCATGGTTGGGGCAAGAGAGGGGTTGGCAGGCTGCAGCCGCACTGGCCGACTCAAGAACATTGCAGGCCTCAGGTCTGCTGCATTCCGGGTCGCGCTGTAACACCTCCATTAGGTTAGTGATGAAGAAGTTGTTCTGCAGGGCAGCCACGCCCTTCTCTGGTAGGATAGATGTCTGTCGGCACACTGGGCAGGACAGCGTTAGAGACTGAGGAGGGATGTAGTTCTGTAAGCATCTACACAAAGACAAGATGTAATAATCAGGGATGAGACGGCCAAGCACCAATTCCAGGGTCAACAAGGTGTAAAAATGCTAGCATATATCTTCATAGACTTGGTTGGATGATGAGATATTGGTAATAATAATTTAGCACTGACTGGGAGGGTAGACTTGGGTGTAATACAGAGCACCAAAAACACTTGAACTTGAAGTATCTGTCATGTGAGAGCAGCAGAGTGGTGGAAATCTCTGCTTGCTGCCAGCAGTGCTGTGCCATCAAGAACGCTCTCTGTTTTCCTGTGGCCAAGCTCAGAGTTGTTGGTGCCTTACATCATACAGAGGCCACACTGGTGAGGGAATCACTGGCGCGAGTTCAGTGATTTAGTGCCATTACACATAACTTTGACATTTCTTTAAACATTACCTTAAGCTGTATCTCAGTTAAAGAACTCACTGCTGCTGGTATTTTTGGTTTAAATCAAGTAAAATTGTGTGTGAGTTAGAGAGATAATTGGTTTGATAGTTGTTTTACCTTCTGTTTTCTAGGTCTAAATGGCTTTTCAGTAGGTGTAACTTACTTCTCACAGAAGGTGTGTAGGCAGGGGAGGACCTTAGGGTTGTGATAATGGTCCAGACAGATGCTGCAGACCAGGAACTGCTTGTCTATCTGCCTGACCACAGGGCTGGTACTGCCGCTCTCACGCTTGGCCATAGTGAGGGACATTCAAAGGAAAAGGGGGCGCAGGAACCACTTAACCTGCAGAGAGGGTGAAAGAAAGGGAATGAGGACAAGACAGGCATGAGGATATGTTCACAGGGCGAGGAGGGTATAATCACTTATCCTAGGTCTAACGTCAGCATTAGGAAAAAATGAGTCATAATAATGGTTTAATATGAATTGCGTACAAGAGGAGCAGAAACCATTGACAGAAACAGACTTCTTTTACAGTATATCTATACTATATGTAAAGTTCTGAATCCACTGGCATTTTATGTTTCCTCCTTTTTCACAAATCTACCAGTATAGCCTGAGGTTGTTTGACTGAAAATTGTACTAATGCTAATGGCACGGAAGAAAAATTAATACAAGAGATTAATGCTGCAGGGCAGAACTATGCAGTCCACCAGCAACCATATGTGTGGTCATTCATCACATGGCTCAGGGAAATAAATGGCAGACTCAGATCCCTTAACATTAGGCGAATCCCACGTCGGTGGATGCCCTAGGCTTGTTGAGATGTTATTACGTGGAACTGTATCAGTGGGTCAAACGCAGATTATCTCTGTGTGCCAATGATATGCTGTACATCTGTCATATTGTACACAAGCACATAAAGGATTACACGCACAACTGCCAGAAACACTGACACGCTGCTTTAACATGGTAAATAAACATTGCTTGCAAAGCAGCAATAATCTGTATTTCACTTTCCAGTTGGTAACCTCAGACACATTTCAGCCTATGGTCTGTTTTTCCTTTCAGCTTGTTTGTATGGTGATATAATACCAATTACAGTATTTTGCTTCACGTCTCTGTGAGGTTAAATCTGCCACCGTTAAACTTTCTGTATTCCACAGGGACTTTCTGTACTCCTGTTTGTCAGAGAACTGAGACACAACTCTGCCCACAACAAACGACTGCGACACAAACCACGAGCCACTATATCTTTATTCTTGGCACTTTATTTCAGATGCTGCACTGAGGGGAACGAGCCTGCTATTACTAACCACGTCTGTCCTGCACCAGCCTCTAATAACCTTGAGACTTCATTGTGCTTCTTTAATAAAAGCTCTCCATCCTCTTCACGTAGATTTAATCACTGATGAATGGAAATTGGTGGGGAAATATTTGCCTGAAAAAGGACTGATGGTCTGATGAAGTCTGTGTTTAATCGGTGGCACTAAGAAAAAACACATATCCACGCTATATTTAAGAAAAAAATCAAGCTAGCTAACCCCCAAAAAGCAGACCTTAAAGCAGTCCTTTAAATCAGAACGTATAAGCTCTCTTCTGTGGATACTTCAGATGACTTATGTTGGAAACTACCAGGATTGTTTTTTCATTTTTCACTTTTTCCTTCATAACACCATCTATTACATTACCTATACCAATGTCCCATGTTGTTATGATATGGGCAAGGCTCCTTTAATGGAGGGTCATGTGATGCTCATAAACACTCCTACAAACCAAGGAAGTTCCAGCTGAGTGGGTTTTGGTTGATTTAATACATAGTGCAAATTCCATTGCAAGCTAGTCTATTCCTGCTCAGCACATTGAATCAAACACTACATATCTGTAATACAGCGCCAGTTGTCAGAAACAGGTATTTGTATAAAAAAGTGAACATTTCACAGTTCACACTGATGAACTATAACTTCAGCTAGACAATGATGACATGACATACAAGAAGCTATACATGATCTTTTTGAATGATGATTTTACAACTATCTTGTCTGACAATCCTAACAACAAACCTAAAAACAGAGCTTTGGCCCAGAGAACATTGACCAGTATAGAGCATATCATCAGTAACTGTAAAACATTGTCTACAGTTTGTAACATGCATCTAACAGTCTTGGTCTTGAAGTACTTGAAGAGAAAACCTGAAACAACGGTGAAAACCCCGTTTTGTGCTGTCTCAGATAGCACATAGTAACACTAACTTAAGAGAACAATGTGCACATAGTGCAAAAAATGGATTCACTCTACTAACTGTAATTGGTAATATCACAGCTGAAAGCCATGACCTAGATCTAACTGCTCCTGAAAATACACACACACAATTTCCCTTAGAAAGCAATGTCAACTCACCCATCACCTTTTTCTGCGTCACAGCCCCATAACTGTACAATACTTCAGCCTCGCCTCATCTTTTAGCCATCGCTCCAAAGCCAGAGTTTGTAATCCCCCCTTCGAGGCTGCTTCTACACAAGTGATCTCTCAATATGTCCTCTGATGGGGCTGTCTATCAGGCCTTTCCTGTACGTCAAGCAGCACCAGGGTGAACCAAGGCTCGCCACTCTGTCTTTCACTTCTCGTCTGAACGGTGCCTTGACAAACACAGCTAGGCCCCTCTTCTCTGAGAGGAAGGAGAGAAAAGAGGAAGCCTAAAAATGCCACTCCCCAAATTCCTCCCAGTTCCTTCCCTTGACTCCCAGCTTGCTGGGTTCAGGCACCACCTGTCTGTCTGCAGGGAGATGGGGGGTAAACAGTGAGTAGGGAGCTAGGTTGTGTCTCTCAGGCAGCTGTCCCTCTCTGCAGCTCTAACAATGGCATTCCAGCCCTGCTTTCAGCCACAGCTCACAACTCACCCACCAGTCCCTTCCCCTCCCTTCTTCTCTCCTTTTTCTTCTTCCTTGGTTTCTCTCTATTGTCTTCTTTTTTTTCACTCAACCACACAAGCACTCATAGCATCAGCAGCCCTGATCTGAGCAACAGAAGACTTACAGTTGGGGATTTTCTCAGGCATGCAGACCCCATTGTTGTTTCCTGTGAAGTAATTACAAGGCCTACTGGCTAAGGAGCTCTGCGGATCCCTTTCACTGCCCATACACCGAGTCTGACTGTTGCAGCCCTTCCCAGACCCTCTCCGCCTCCCTTTCCTTGTCTACCCTTGCAAGCCCCCTCCCCTTCACATGGGCTCTGAAATGCAGCAGCTGAACAGTGACATCAGGAGGAAGCTTGTGAAGCCGAAGCCCTCAGGCTCCTCCCCTCTCTGCTGGCTAGCGCTGCTCTAGGCCTGCAACGGTCTCCCCTTCCCTCCCTCCCTGTCCGTTTCCTCAGCAGCCCTTCCTCCGCTCAGCTCCTCCCACTTGCCTCACCACAGAAAGAGGATCTTTCTTTGAAAACACAGTCTCTCTTCCCTGACAGCTGCTCTACGTAGTCACGTAGGCCAACAGAAAGATTGGATAGTGTGAGAAAAAAAGGGTAATGAGAAAGAAATTGGGGTGAAAAAAGACTGCTGAGTAAAGATAGCATCAGAGAGATTTACAAGCAACCATACAAACCTTGTCTGTATCAAAAGCATGCAGCGAGGGGGTTTAATAATGCAGAATAGAGGCTAGCCAGATGGTTGGTCTTGTAAGATATATGGCAAAACCAATACATTTAAAAATGGGGTGATCCATGAGTTATAATATTAGAAATAATAGTGATAGTAAAGACTAAAGGAGTACAGAAGGGAGGGTCTAAATAAGAGGTATACTGTCATGTCAGAATATGACTGCATATCCTCCTCAAGGCTTCTCTGTGGGAATTGCATGATCAGCACTTGAGGTCAATCTGCAACAGTATTTCCTCTCCTAGATAACGTGAATGTTGTTGTGAATTCAGATCTATAGGCTGTTTGATGGTGCTGCATCTCTCAAACTCTCACCCTGCACTAAGTGGCTTAATGGCCACCTGCAGGCTGAGGCCCTGTCTGCCATCTGGATTACTGTGTCTCCCAGACTCTACTGACACCATCAGCACACTTACACATGCCCAGTCACCTCAAGTCCGAGTCCCAGCTACACCTCACGCTTAACCTGACACAATTTCTTAACGCACATGAAGGATTACCATGATATTACCGCCCCCTAGTAGTGGAAATGTGTTGGGATGACACTCGAGGCAAGTTGTTTGTGTATTACACCTCATTATAACCTTTTTTCCTGAGGACAGGACTGTGTAACAGACACAGATTAATT
This sequence comes from Gephyroberyx darwinii, assembly GCA_900660455.1. Classification (NCBI taxonomy): domain Eukaryota; kingdom Metazoa; phylum Chordata; class Actinopteri; order Trachichthyiformes; family Trachichthyidae; genus Gephyroberyx; species Gephyroberyx darwinii. The sequence goes on from CABFOQ010054753.1 coordinate 53,812, forward strand.
GGATTACAGCAACATAGGCTTACATTCAGAGAAAACATTGCTCTCCGCTTAATCTGCTTGGACTGAGTCTGTTGCACGAGGGCATGTTGCCTTGCCCCGTTCTTCACCTCTCCCAAAAAGCACTATTTGATTTGGCAACTGGAAGTTGTGTACAGGACTGCAGAGCCGCCACGCACTCTACATCACCGCTCTCAGCCGTTTCCATCCTCCACACTACAAAAATGTACTGACTCACGTCTGCTAGTCCAGTGTCATTCTACTTTGAAAAGTGTAATGAATAAAAGACATTTTTTTTGCCTCATGACTAATGGATGGTGTGAGTAATGTTATCTGCTGTGGATGAGGAAATGCTCCACTTACAATGACCAAAAAAAAAAAGTCAGACTGAATGGAGGATCTGCTTCTCTCACCCACAGTTTTCAATTATTTATGAGGCCCGTTACATAAGACCCTGTGGAAACACCCTACACAGTATGACCTCTTGGGAAGCCAGTCTCAGTAGCTAGGAGCAAAGTTGGGCAGGAGGTTACTCCCAAAGTGTAATCTGTGAAGATTGTTCAGATTCAGTAACATAATCTGACTGGTTTCAGTTATTTTAGAGTCAGATTGCTTCTATATCACATAAGGTTAACCAGAATTTAGGCTGTATTTAATGTCATCATCTCCAACCACAACTATGATTTGTGTAAAAGGATGTTTGTGCTTCTAGTGTCATAACTGCGTTTTCCCCTTCCTCCCCCTTCCCTTGTTTCTGCGTATCTATGATGGATTATATTTACCATTATTTGGATTTGGACTATTGTAATCCTGTCACATATTCCATTACTCCCCATCCGACGCTATGAGTCACCACAGTAGAGCGGACTTCAGACTCCAAGTATTTTCCAAGAATTCATTTCAGCAGTCAGCTGTGTGGTGGACTGGTAAACATGGTCGAGAGTCTGAATGACCCGGTGTAGGAAGTGTTAGCCCCTGGCGATGTGTTGTCAAGACTGTGTTTAAATATAGACCCTAGTTTATGTTTCCACCGTGCGGTGATTGTCCCTCCATACCGTGGCCCTGGGCAGAACTCGTCTTGAATAAACTCCTTCCCTGATACATACAGAAGTATGTAACGTGTAATAGAGAGTAGTTGTGGAGCGAGAGAAAGAGAGAGGAAGAGACATACCTGCAAAACATCAATTTTTTTGAAAAGCAAAGCTTGATTTTGTACAACAACTTTAAAAAACAAACTGCACTCCAGGCATTGGGTCTTACCATGACCTGAGTCTAGGTAGTAAAACAGAATGGGAAGCCCTGTGATCATTACAGCAGTTTGGGGAAATATCTGATGCAGGCTAATTCAGACATGGGCCAGGCATGACTGACTCAAACTGTCCCACTTGTACAAGCGATAAAAGTCTAAGGAGCCCATGCAGATCGATGGAGAGCAGCTTGGCTAATGCAAACCTGACCCTGATACTCTTATATGAATCTCAACATGTACATTTCTGTGTCTTGGAGAGTCTTGGGGGGTCTTTGTGGGGCCACCAAGGGCCCCTGGCTCTCACATGACTCATCAATCATTATTAACACAAACTCCTACCGCAGCAACGTCTCCTCCGCTAACAAGCTCGCCATACACCTCACTGCATCAGATGAATCTGTCTCAGTGCATTACCCTCAGCCCGGCTGTCATAGCGTCAGACATACATAATGACTAAAAACATTCTCTTGACATACAAGCCTCTTTACCTGAACCTCTGCTGTCCATTTCATATTGTTTCTTTTTTAATGGATAGCTACGAAGGATAATCCAACATTTACTATCCATAAATGGGCTCACTGTGTGTTCTGACATATTGTATGTCTCACAACTTATTTAAGGACTAAGGTTATTAAGTTATTTCTCTCAGTTCAAAGAGTACTTAGTTATTGTACTTGGATCAAACACTGATTAATCCTGAGAGGAGCCTTTACATTGAAGTCCTCCTTCATCTACCTTTGTCGGGGGGGAATTAGCTGGATAAGATCTCAAGGCGTACGTGAGGAGACAAGAGAAGATGACCACATCATGTCAAGTAGAGTAGTCAGCAATGTTTTTAATCAACACTGACACAAAATGAAAGAGAGTGGAGAGACAGCTGTGTCCCTCACTGAGAGCCCACCATCACACAGGCTGACAGAATACAATGCGGCATGTTGGCGGAGTCTAATCGCCCGCAGGCACAACATGCACTGCAGATTTCATCGAAGAAATCAACGCACGGGCATGAGCCGACGCCCCGACCCTTATCCACCTGAGGCCTATGGGGATACAGCGGTCGCTCTAACATTCACAACATATGTCGTATACAGGTCATGTGGTCCTGTGTAAGTCAGTGGGTGAAACTAACACTGCAATGTAAGGGCTTTTTAACACCCCTACTAAACATACACTCTGAGGCATGATGAGAGTGTAAACATATTAGAAGAGCAGTTTAATCTCACAACATACTTGATGATGTATGATGAATTTGCCGTGAGACTGTGATGGGCTATACAAATATCCTCAGATTGTTATATTTATTCCAAACAAACCGCCGTTGCTGCTTCCGTAAACATAAATGCATCACTTCCTGTAGGATTTTTCCCGGGAAACGCTCATAGGTGTTTAGTATAGCACATTTAAAAGCTTTCATGAACTGGGTATGGGTTGGATCACTATGGTATGGTATCAACCAATCAAAACAGATTCATTTATATGAAAAAGGTGATTATTAGTTTGTAGTATCAATGTATTCCCATGGGATTTTTACAATAGAGGACAGGGAAGAAATCCCAGAAATGTATGTGAAGGTGTGAAATTGAAATAACCAAGAATATCTCTGCCCTCTTGTTACAAGGTGAATAAATTGCTTCATATTTTTACTTGTATTGAATCTAATTGATATGATTGAACTGAATTGTTCCATATTTTGTCTCATCTTCTTGGATATATTTTGATACATTGCATTGTGACATATATAGTTCTCTAAAAGTATGGATGCATTTGAGTTCATTTGCTGAGGTTTCAAAGAAGAAACAGATCATCATCTTCCAAACTCTTAATGTGAGAATTTAGTATCCATGTAAAATATAGAGTGATAAATAAATTGCTCAATAGTATTGGAAAGTTTCTTCACATAATCTTTATGCACTGTCATACATTATATCTTGTCTGAGTGATTGTGCCATCATCACTATATTTATAACATGCTTATGATGCCTTATGAGCAGTGTTACTGTTGAAACCCCTACATTATTGAAACTGGCCCAGCCATGACAAGTGCTTCAGGAAACGTGTCAAAAGATAAGGCAGCTCAGTGACTTCAGTGAGTGGCTTTGATTCATTTACTATACAGACATATCTCATGAGCAGAATGCAATCAATAATCATCATTGTTCAGAGGCAAATTGTGGTTTAGACAATTTTATTGAGGATATGATTTACAATGGAAACATAAAGCATTGTTGAAACTGGTAACAAATGCCTTTACAATGGGCCTTATCCCAGTGTATTGACCTATGAAAATGTATTGTAAGCACACAATAATACTGTTTGTGGAAGGTTTTCATTATGTGCAGCATTATTGTGTACTTACAATACTAACCATAGGTTAATATTCAGGTTAATACACTGGAATATGACTAATATACTGGAACCAAGAGACCTTACCAGTACTAATGTAAAGATTTGTAAACTATTGTACTGCAGAAAATCCCTATAGTGACATAAAAGGCCTTTCAACATAAAAAAAAGGATTCCAATAAACGTAATCATAGTCAGGCTGTCTCGTTTGATTTAGGTCCATGTCGAGCTAATAACCTCAGCAAAAGGTAGCAAGACCACAATCCATTGTCTTACAACATTTTCCTAAGAGTGATGTAACCTGGAGATGAAGTCATTAAATCATTGACTGCAATGCATCTCTGCTCTGCTATCACATGGATTTATGAAAAGTGCCATCTACCCTTTGCCATCTTGGTCTTAGATACATTCATCCACAGCAGTGAGCCATTATCGTCCATATATCTAACAGTATATAATATCTTAAAAGGTATACACTGTGGTCTACAATATAGGTTATTACTTCTGCATACCTGACAGACTGAAGACTTCAGTTCAGAGTTCAAATGTCACAATTTCACACTGACAGACTGATGATATCTGGTACGCAGGCCTTATCCATCCTTATCTACCCATCATTTCTTCGTCTGGACGTACGAGGCATTGAATTTAAAAGGAATTCCTTTAACAGACCAACACAGATGTCAGTCTAGCTCGATCTTCATTACTGCCACGTCTGCCTTTGATCAAATTAGTACTGAAAGGTTTTTATCCAATCACTTGTGCTCTGCTCAGCCTACACCCGGTAGTTCATTAGTTCAAGATTCACAAGGGGAGTACCACTACACAGCGCCTTGTTATTGCCACTCTTCCCTTATGCACGCTGCCAGCTCTGTATACCTGAGGAATACCAGACGTACATCGACCACACGCCCTCTGTGGACAACTACTGACTGCAACCCTGAGGCCAAGATTCAGACGTGTAACCACTGCTGACTCTCTGCCCTTAGGCACAGCATCCAGGACCGTCTGTAACCTCCCTATGACCCAGTAGAAAGCATTCCACCTTTTTTGTGACTTTTGAGATAGTTTCACACAAGGATGAGCTATCTTACAGAACAAAAGGCCAATCAATAAGGAATCACTGAACCATCTGCTCACTATCCAGGCCAGAGGTGTGAAAATGATGCACTGGCTGTTGCTGCGGTAAAATGCCACAAGAAGGAGTCACAGAGAGACATGAGCAAACAACCAGCTGGTTCACATGTGCCTCATGGAGCTTACTACAGTATACCCCCTTACAAATTCAGATCAGAAAGCAGCTGAAAGATCATTAAGCCTCTAAACAAAAGAGCATGTATGCTTGATTAAAGAGCCCAGCCCTCAGACTGCAGCAAAGATGCCCACCTGCCACAGGCTCGGCAGCCAGGGCTGCCTGGGAGCTAAAATGGAGAAGTGTGTGGGTTGGTTGAGGAAGCAATAAAGATACAGTAGCAGTAGCGGATATAGTGCAACAGTTGCTCATAAACAAGGCTGGAATTAAATGTTTTTATTTTTATTCCTGTTGTTTTTTTCAGATTTATGAATCCAAAAAGCAGAACAGATCACACCAGAAAGGGCAGAGTAGTCAATAATTACTGCCTCCCCATGAGTCACTGATGCACAGATGCTGGATGGGAGCGAGTAATAAATTATTCACCTTCTCCCATCCCAGTCATTGTTTTGAGGAATCAAGGAAATGGCACTGAGTGCAACAAGATGAGAACGCAGAAATAGCGTACATAAAGAGTGAATGGCCAGATTGTACTCACATGAATTCCCAGCAGGAGGGAGTGGAGTGTCAGCATCGCAGGCCGTAGAGAAAGCTGCCCATTGTCAGTGTCCTACTCCTCTACAACAGAATCCAGAGACCGGGGCGACAGAAAGGAAAGGGCAGGGTCTGTCTGGGAAAAGAAGGGACAGTGAGGAAGAAGAGAAGGGAAAGGAGGTGAGGGGAGTGGCTTATATAGAGCATTGGTCAGATAGCTAGTAGGCGGAGCTTGGGAGCCCAATAGCACAGGGAGGGGGCAGGGAAAATGCAAATAGCTGGAACCTCCTCGGGAGCGGACTGAGGGATAAAGTCTGTCTGGTGCAAAGGGGTTTGGCTTCCTCAGATACCGCCCAATCTCCATAAAAGGACAATGGATGCCTTTTATTACCTTTGGGGTTTGAATTATTAGGGTGAAAAGATATAAGGAATATAATCAGACAATAGTCCCATAATCCGCATCAGCAAGGAACACTCCTATAACAGATAAAATACCCATTTCATATTGGATCTTCTTAATAAGACCACAATATATAGTGTTTTTAAGAATAGACAAAAAAATGTTTTGCTGTGTACAGTCTATGGTGGCAGGGGAGAGAGGGGAGAGAGGGGCTGGCTATGTGCAAACAGGGGAGCACAGCTTAGACCTGATCTGGGTCTGTCAGGGGTGATATAGTTGGGTGGGGTCAGGTGGTGGTACGGGGGTTGGGGCACTTGATGTGTCCATTGGAGCATACAGGAGAAGAAG
>CABFOQ010054753.1:68727-114288 GCA_900660455.1 Gephyroberyx darwinii
GAGGAGGTGGTGGAGGGCCTCCTGATTGCATCTTTTGCGGAGAAACTGTCAGTAGGTGTGAGATGTAGTCATGGCTTCAGTCCTACAGCTGCCAGGATTGAGGCCTGTAGAGTCTTTGCAGTCAAATAGGAGTTGTGCTGAATAAATGTTCTATAGGACTGTGGTATAGTCGTACTCCTTGAATAACCTTTCCAAAATGTCATCAGTTAGGATGATGCTTTCTGGCTGAAATAAACAGAACAGGGTGCGGAGAGAGTTACAGAAATTCCCACATATAAAACAAATGTAAGCAGCGCTGGAGCTTAATATCCACTTTCTCCACAACGCCATAAATGGAGTATGGGATTACTGCATTAGCATGATAAGGAGTTGTCAACCATTATGTAAACAACTATAGTAATCTATAATAAATTGTAGAATTATACTATTATACTACGGATATCACATCAAAACTACCATAATATTCCTATGGGAACATTATAGTTATACCTTAAGAGAAAAAAACCCAACATGAAGTACGATAATGTCACGATAAATACACTTTTGAGTCCCTGGCGATGTTTTCAGCATGCCATTTCAAATAAAAAGGGCTAGAATTGTAAGGTATAAATTAGTATTGTATTTAGTTAATAGCGAGACTAATTATCCAGTTATATTATCGTTAGTTGGATCATTATTGTTATTATTGGTAGCATTTTTAGTAGTTGTGACTATCTAGACAGGTTATGAAAAGCTTCTTACCTTTGCTTTTGATTGACCTTTTGCCCCATTATACGATTACCAAATATTAAATTCAGACGTTTTCCGCCTGCCCTCTCGAAACTCCACCATCAAAAGCAGGGAATGACAACTAGGATGGTGCAAGAGAAAAGTGTTGAAACTCTTACCTGCGTGTAAAGGGCACGCCCAGTTAACTCGTTAACGGCCATGATGCTTCTCAGTAGGATCAAGCTGTCATTATTTGGTGTATGGCCGCTGTGCATTGCCTCGAGCCCTCTGAGGGAATGACAGCGTGGACCCCACTGGCCTCGAGACTCTCTTAACACGGGGTCGTTAACGTCCTAGCTGATAGCTAATGACAATTGATTTCTTTGATTGTTTGTAGTGTTCATCAAATAACCTCATGCCAATTCAGTAAAGGATATAGTAAGATACTTTATCACAAAATAGTTAAAGCCAATCTCAACTTTTTTTATTGCTAGTCTTTACTGTACTACCTTGATTAAATCCGGGTTTTTTTTTCTTTTCAGCAGTTAGGATCCTCAGTGGCCAACAGTTGAAATGGTTGAGATAGTGACACAGTGAAGCATGACCAAGGACCAAAACTCCATTTACACGGTTTTATGGTCATGGAAAACCTGGAAAAGTCTTGGAATTGTTTCCCAGATCTGGAAACGTTATGGAAAATTAAATATGTGTAGTATTTTTTTTTCCAACCAGTGTTTAATGTCTTGCTTGGCTGCTTGTTGATCCACTTACCTTTGAGGAATGATAACGCTTTATATCTCCTAAATTACAGTTAGGCAGAAATAGGAAATGGAAATTGTGCAAGATGTCATGGAATAGTCTTGGAAAAGTTGATGGAATTTGATTACCAAAAAGGTATAGCAACCATGTATTTTTAAATAACTGGCCCATGATTAATTCCTTATGAAAAAAACGTGGTAAGGTTAAGACATCAATTTTTGCAGAGAAACATTAGTTAAGCATTAGGCTATCTGATAAATGTTTTGATGTGCCATTTTGTAGGCCAGTCGCCTAACAGCAAACAGGTCAATTCATTGTCACAAAAATGATAAACCCTAATCATGATACAGATTGAATTAAAGAGATAATACATTTCAAACCATTGGGTGCCCTACTACTAGCATCACATACAGCGGGCTAGAAACAGTTTAGCTAACAGTTATATCCACCAGGCTACTGCTCGTTATTGTTCTGCATTACACCATAGGCTACATTTCTTACCCACTATGATGTACACCTAGTCATTATGTTTATTTCTTTATTGATGATAATATTTACTATGTCAACAATATTTTTCATACTTTTAAACAGTCACCATTCTTTAAATAAGCAAAGCCTGGTAGCATAACTAGCCAGCTAGCTGTATTCCACAAGTACCAGGATTTGCTGATTTGCTGTGTTTTTTTTTCTTAAGACATATTTACGAATTTGTGACTTTTGATTCTGTAATCACATGAGAACAGGCTAGTCCTGTACATTTACTTCACATATTATTCGGGAAAAAAACGATACCTAGCTGTTATCCATTACTTGAAAAAAGGTTAATGGAAAAACAGTACTCCAATAACAGAAACAAGCTTGAATGAAGAAGATTTTGCACAGTATATTGGAATATATTATATTACATGGAATATATTGTATGTTTAAATTAACTATCTATATATTTTGGCAAAGTAATTAGATTACAATACTGACCTGAAATAATCCAGAAGTAATACATTTACATTACTGATTACATTACAATTTAAATCAGGTAATCACTTATTTCTAATCTATTACATGTGGAAAGTAACCCTCCCAGGCCTGATAACAGCGCTCTTCAACCATCAGGAATTCAGATCATAGCATCTTTTTAACAGATAGTGTTGTGCTTTCACTACAAATTAACACTGAAAGCAATGCAAAGTGCTTTGAAAATTTCCTGAGAAGCCACGTAATATTTAACATTTGTGTTGCAACAATCACAGAACTACACAAAATACTGCAGGGACTGACAAGTGAGAGAACTCATGACCTAGACAGCCAGACAAAATGTCTGTCAGCAGTGAGCTGTGTGTCACTTTAAGATAAGGTTTAAACTCAAGCACTTTGATACCAAGGTACACTCTGACAACAGGAGATTAGAGGTTCCTATATACTTAAAGGATAATGCTGTTTTTAATCTGATATTCAGAGGTATTAGGGTATTTGACCTGAGAGTAGTCAGAAGCCCTATCCAGATAGGATTAGTTTTACAGGAGGAGGCAGGATAATGCAATCATGCTGTGATTTTAGTCACCCCAGAATCTATGTCAGTAACTTCTACAGGCCATACGCGCCTGCGCAAAATAAAACATCCGACCTGTTAAACATAACATCAGGTTCAGTACAACTAGCGTCCATAATCAACATCAGTGTTTTTGCAATTGTCCTGGTGGTAAACTTGGAGACAGATTGCAAAGATCTCTTATTCTCTGTGATTTGGCGATAAATATTACAACTGTCCTGTGGTAATATTCATCACATACTGTCCTGAAAACTAACCCCAACTGAATAGGGTTTAAGAACATGGTGAAACTGAAAAGGTTCTTTGGCATTTGCCACACAAACATCAGAAAAATGTAGCGCAACACTACTGTTGGATGAAACCTTGCAATTCCCCAAATTTTTTTTAAGGAAATAAGAAAAACAGCATAATTTTCAGCAATTATACATTGTGAAATGGATGCTAGAGTCATATGCTTACTCAGTATATACCTGTAAAGTTTTAATTGGTGAGTTAAAAGGTTTTCACCTGATGGCAAAATGGTAAATCGCCATCAACTTGTTTTAAACAAATTAGGATGAATTTTTTTAAAATTTGATGTATGTGGGAGTTTGACAAATGTGTATTGTATACCTGTGTTTCATATATGATCGTGAATAAATAAACATTTGATCAAAAATTGCTATATGTTGTTATAACTCCCATTCATTTAGAATTTACACAGACTCAATTTTGCTGAGGTCTTGTGAACTATTACCAGAGATCCAAATCAATACAATCACCTAAATATCAGAAATAATTAGCATTTCAAGGATTGTAAGAAGGGTTTCTTATTCACCAACCAAGATACTTTTTAGGAAACCCAAAAAGGTTTTATAATCAAAGGCAAATCATTCTAAACACTTTGACTATTTCATTTTACACTACATCACATCCTATGGAACTATATACAACAGGTTATATGTTTTTATTTACAAAGAAATGTAAATAGTTCCCAACTGATCTTTCTATCTATTTTCTATTTTCTATCTACCTCTGATAAAGTCAGCTTTTCAGGGATTAAGAAAAGGACCATTCATGTTTTGACACCCAAAATATATTTTGGCTTTTGTATGGTTTTCATGGGCCTTCGAGTTATTTAACATTTAAATGATGTAAATGAATTACACTGTAAAAGACAAACATCAAAATCAGCATTATGAGGTTTTCACACGACCGCAATAACAAGAAGCCGCTGTCAAATTCTCAAAAACTAAAACATTGTTTAGTGATCAATAGACTTCTTAAAATCCTGAATCAACCATTTAATTAGCCCAAGTAGTGGTAGTGACTTGATGAACGTGAAATAACAATACTAACTCATGACAAACATGTTAGAGATAAATCAGACTATATTGTCATGTACATAATTAAGGGTGCCATACATATCACATACATTGTGAATTTTCTGTACATTTTCTCTGGGACGGTCTGTGGAAGCCTCCAATATCAAATTGACAGATCTGTGTAAACTGTACAGTTAAGTGGGACATAACATACAGCAGAAATGCAGAACACAAAGACAATCAGCTGATATTTAACTATGAAGGAGCTTTGAAGAGATGCATGTAACATAATATGTTACAGTACAAAGAGATTGGTAAATAAATAACACAAAAATAAAATAAGTGTACTCATACATTCTGCCCTTATAGAGATACCAACATATGTATCATAGCCTGCATGTGGCATTGTCTGTATCCAGTATTTCCTTCCACCATTTGTGTTTTAAAATCTTTGAGATTGAAATCACATATAACTGGCGCCCCCTGTTGAAACACTGTCAACCAAACACTGGCTTTGTGTTTTACTGTATTATTGTGATTTGTGAGATGTATTTATTAGTTATTAGATCTAAGACATTTAAAACCCTGAAACTTATTAACTGAGCTTTTGATACAAGGACTGATATGACTGCTAAACATCTATTTTTGAGGATTGTTTGCATTTGTAATGTCTGTAAAGATTGGCGTAAAGCAGACCCAAAGTTTGTAGTTTGGGTGGATTAATAAAGTCCCAAAAGATTAGAAACCAAATATTTAAAAAATTGAATATACTGAAATTTAGGTGGTTGAATTAATTCTGGATTGTATCTTTAAGTGAGAGAAAATCACTATATTTTGCCGTCTATGCATGTAAACAGTAAACTGACCATCCAGGTGATATGCAATGAAAGGTTTATAATGATTAAGACAAAAAAAACAACAACAATTAATGCATGTGCAAAATTGCCCAGGGATTTCTCCACAACAGTATCCTATACTTAAATAAGAAGTGATATACATGTAAATGATTGTACCTAAAGTATAAGAAAGTAACAAGGTCATTCTGTGAATTAACAAAAAAAAAATCAAACTGACATAGTTGTACCATCTATGAAAAATGGGATGATACTGTAAAACATTACAGATTGATATAATGTTTTTCATTATCACTGGTCTCAACTGATCCTACAATATACTTTGAGTTTCTCATCCATTTACTGCTACTGTCACTTCACTGACCAGTCTGTCACTGTACCTTTATGTTTCAAACAGCTGAACCCTGCGTACTCTTCACTGTTCCTCCAGCCAGGATGGCTTGTCTGATCCTGGGGGCTTTAACTTTACATTGAACTGTATAAGAGTTTGTTCCAACTGCTGCTGGTTGCCAGCAAAGTAAGCTGAGATAGCATTATGGAAGAGAAGCAGCTGCTTGTGCATCACCTTCACCTAGAAGACAAAATGAGAAACGAAAAGCTACCATTAAAACACACAGTTTCCAGGTATTTAGGAAAGCACAGATGGAGGAGGGTTTTTTATGGGTAATATTTCTGACATAGTTCCCATTCTTCTTTGATCAATGTGGGGATTAACAAGAATATGAGTTCCCAAACTATCTGAGCTGATCTGATCACATTCAGATCTAGTCATTTAGATTTTGATGGATATTTTGCAAATGTGGGACCATTTCGGGTCAGTCTGGAAGTTTCTAAGCAAATTCTTGTCACAGGATTGCCACTGTGAGTTGCCTTAGGAAGAGGTATCAGTTTCATAATGGAGGATCCATGGGAAGCTGAACTACAAACCTTGTTCTCCTCCAGGAATTTGAGTTTGATGGTGACGTCACTACGCAGTCTTTCATATTTGTCTCTGTGGATCTGGTAATCATGTTGGGCCATCTCCATGCGCACCATGGTGGCAGCATCCCTTGGGCCCAGGCTCAGCTCCTCCAGATCAGAACGGTAGGCATCAAACTCAAGTCTGCACACAAATACAGATAAAAGCTGTGAATCACAGACTCAACGTCTGTCTGATCACCCTTCAGGGATTCTGATTATGTTCCCGCTCCCTAAACGATTGTTTTAACAATCGGCAAAAAAATGTCAGGCTTTCTTACCTTGCATTCTCATACAGCTTGATGGTCATCAGAGTGTCCTCCATAGTTTTGTTGACCAGCGTGTTGATGCTGGACACAAAGAAGTTGATGGCACCAAGCAGAGCCTCCCCATTCTTGCACAACAGCTTTTGTGTTTCTGCGTTGTACCCAAACTCATCCTGCAGAGAAGGACAGTGGTTTTACCTGCCGACTGCATCTTCAGGTCATTTCAAAATAGGCGCTTCAAAGATAATACCGTACCTGCAACTCTGGGGATTTCTGGCTGAGGTCGGCAAAGGTGTCTCCTAGAGCCTGTTGTGTCTGCACCATGTTGTGAAAATGGTTGGTGAGTGCAGTGGCCAGTCTTAGTACGCTCTCATACTTGTTCTTGGTCTCTCTTAACACATCAATCTGAGCCTCCAGTTCCAAGTCTACTGTTCGTGAACCTCGGCCAAACCGCTCTGAGAACATCTGCTTGGTACACTGCAATATAGTGGATATGGACAAGGGGATTACATTAAACACAGCATGAAGCAACTTTGAAAATCCCACATATAACAATAGATACTGTCTATTTTTGACAGAAATAATAAACTTCATGAATATATAGGAACATAGGAACAATATGAATAGGCTTGGCATGAAGGAACACCCAAGATTTTCACACATCTATTTTAAATGGACATTTTAAATGTCATATACAACCATTCACAACTGAGAAGATTGTGTGGCTCTATTGTGGTTGTGGTTCATTTTACTGGCCATATGGTTGGAAAATTAATGGAGAGGCAGATTTAAGGGGATTCAAGAGGAATGAATGCAGCCACAAATTTCCAATGATTGACTTATCCATTTTCAAAAGTCTTCCCAAAATACAGTAGCTATACATAGTGTACCTTGTATGTGTTGATGCCCCATTTCTTGACACTATCCAATTTCTCCACTGCCACGCCACGGGAGACCTCCTCAGCTGCCAAAGCTGAATTACTGGTGCTATGGTGCATGGACCCTTGAACAAAAGAAGAATGATGTAAAACACTTAAATGCAACTGCATGTTCTTCTATCAGTTTATGAGGCAGAGTTTTACACACATGCTACGGCTATCATGAGTGAGTGAGCACAATGAGGACATGGTGGTGAACCCTAGCGATACCTGGATGCTGGTCTGTATGTTTGGCAATTCGGCTGGCTGCAGACTGGCTGCGAGTGATGCTAACACCCCTGGATTTCATGCGGAGGTCTGAAATGAGCATGGCGATGATTAACAGGGAGGGTGAGAGGAAGGTATGTGAGACAGAACCTTTGCAGTGGATGCATGCTTCTGGATAGCACAGCACATATAGACGGAAAGGAGAATGTTAAGTTCACAAGACAGCGATAGAAACATATGGTGCAAGGTGGTGGATATACATGTATAATAAGTCAGTGATGAAAAGGAATCTGAAACAATCCACCACGCCGGTTTCTCATGCAGAATGAAAGGATTTAGTCAAAAGATGAACATGGACTTTATGGGAATCCAAATCATCCAAAGTGCGTTTCACAGTACCAAAGAGGCCGTCGTTATGAGAAACATTCACAAACACAGCATTTAATACAGCCCTGGATTTTAATACAGCCCTGTAATATCAGGTTAGTGCATCCCTTATTTTGAAAGAGCTGCTGGTTGTTGCTGAAGAGACTTTCAATTTGTGGGTTAAAGAAGTGCAGGCAAGGTTGTGAAGAATTCCCTAGGTCAAGCAATACCAAAAACCTATTATAAAAACAGAAAAGGGGTCAAAAAAGACCAGCATAAGAAGGTTAGCTTTAATTTAAAAAAAATGACAAAAGGCTTGTCAGAGTACACAGCCACCTGGTCCTGAGGCAGGGCCTCGTCTTCTGTCCAGATACTCAGGGTTGAAGCGAATTGCAGGCCCTATGGGATATGGAGGTTTGTAAGCGTGAACCACAGGCCTAGCGGTCAACAGCTCTCTACAGTGTGGTGGTAGTAAAATAAAATGGCAATAAGCCATTGGGCTGCAGACTTCTGTTAGACTCTTATGGTTCCTGAAGTAACATATGACCATGTAATGTTTTTATATATTGTGAAATAAACAACACAGTAAACTGTACAGGATAAAAGTCAACGTTATTATTTAATGCAGTGGTTCTCAATCCAGTCCTCAAGGACCCCCTGACCTGGAGGTTTTAGCTCCAGCCTTACCCAGGCACACCTGAACCAATTAGAGGCTTCTGGTTTTCATGATACTTTAATTGGCTCAGGTGTGTCTGAGTAGAGAACTGGATTGAGAACCACTGATTTAAAGAATAGTGAAATACACAGTTTCAGCCCGTCTGCGCCCAGCAGATACTTATGAAGGAGGAAGGGGGTGTGTCTGTAAAATGCTGAGGGGGGGGGGCACATCTGACTCTGACCCATCCATTTGACAACATATTGGACATTAGCCTACTAGCTAGCAAACATTACACACTTTCTCTGCACGTTCTTGGCGGAGGGGCCTTTTGAGGTAGAGGATTTGTCTCTTCGATGTCTCCGCCTCTCTAGTCGGGGGAGTCAACATATTTTTAAATTCCTGCCCACTCAGCTCATACTACCCCCACAGGAGGGCAGAGCATATTTTTTATTTCCTGTTGAATTTATGTCCAGTATTGTTAGGTTTCACCTTATAGAAGTCATATAAATAGTTTTACAGCTCAAAAAACGTGATTTAGCGTTTTTCTTGAAGGAGAGCTGGTAGTACCTTTGATGGAGCTGGTTGGAATGATGCCCCCTGCTGGTCCTCCATAACCTCCTGAGACAATGTTGGTTTCGTTCAGGTTGGGCCCAGACACCATCACCTGCTGCAAATCCTGATGGATTGAAAACAAAATATTTGCAATGTCACCCCGTAATACTAAATACACATGGTTCAGGACACATGAATATGCTTTTTGATCTTCATGGACCACAGAGATTGATTTAAGAAACTTGAGGAAATGATACCCTAAATGATGAAGAACAATGTATTTCTGAGGGCCAGACATATATCAATACTACCTGGCCAACATTTACCAAAATTTCTGTTGACTTGGTTTATATCCAGACATTTACAGTGTTAGATTATGATTATTCCCAGAAGAAAATGAATTGAATTGAATTGTGATGTTGACGTGTAAACAACACATTTTTTTTGGTCAAATGTAAAGAAATTGCAAATCAGTTTCTGGTTATGATAATTTATTTAACAGCTAAATTTATGTCAAATCAACCACAAAATGTCTAGACACAAAATGTGTGATTTTGTTCCCTAAATCTTCATTTTGAATTTAAAAAAAATCCTCTATCCATTCGACCTTATTATTTAAGAGCAGTATTAGCTAGATCACTTTTCACTTCCACACACACAGACACAATCATGTAGGAGCCCAGATACCAGAGATCCTCAACCATGTTTAATTCTCTCATTCTAGTTTCCCTACCTTCTCATCTATGCTCCATTGAACCTGTGCAGCCTGTGTGAGAGTGAGAAATAAGACAATGCAGTACAGTATCGATTTATAAATGTAAAGGTCATCTGACTAAAAAACACACTACTGAACAACAGCAAGTAAGGCATCCTCTCTCAATGCATGTTATGTTTAAACCCTCGGAGCACAGGAGTCACGATTCCAGGTTATAAGGTGGTAATGGTGTAGCTGGTACATAGCTGCAGGCCTGTGTACAGTTAGGTAACAGCCAACAAGGTCTAAGCCTGTGCTGTCATATTATATGGCCATGTGTGGACACAGGAACACCAAAACGAATGCATTCATACACATGTAATGTTGTTTTGTCAATACAAATGTAAGAGTAAAGTGATGGTGAGATGGGAGGAATATGACTCACCTGCTCCAGGCTGTCATCTTCTGGCAGCGTCCCTGTATCTCCATTGCTATTAATGGGGATCTCCATGGTAGCAGCCTTACTCATGATACTGTCTGCCATAATGAAATCTCTGCAACACGATACAGTGACACGTTAGCTGTTCCGCATCGAAGAGTCAATCGTCATATTGTTTTTCGACGGCTTTCTAATCCACAGTCAGACCGCAAAACATATTGCTTACACGATGCTAGCTACCGATAATCTGGTCGGGGTAATAGCAGCGGTGCTGATGTGGCTTTTACTTGACAGCTAGCTTCCTAGCTACCGTAGCAACGAACCTGATATTATTGGAGGCAGCTCCAGTCGCCCGAAGAAGAAATTGTTTGTGCAGTACAGTATTCGTAAAATGCAAAATAATGTCAACGGAAAAGCACCGTTGTTTTTAATTATTTTCATTTGATGTTAAATCCATGATTATCCTGCAGCGTTCTCGTTATCTGCCTGCATCCATTCCTGGACTATTCGGCCAGAAAATCCCTGCAAACAGCCAGCAGCCTTGCTGGCATCACTTCAAAATAAAAGTTTAATTTTATTGGTATATCAATGTAGACAAATAGGCACTCAGAAAAAAGCTAAATGAAATAAAATACTTGTGTTTCGTTTGGTAGTTTGTGTGTTCGTATACCAATGAATGATTGGCACCACGTACCACAGAGTCATACTATTATTTTGAAGGATGATACCTTTCACGTAGCTCTCATCGTCAAGCAGCCTCCCACACTTAATCTTCCACGTCCTGCAGTGAGTGCTGACGTAGTTTATCCCTAAACTGTAGTATTATGCCTTTCCTGAAGATGTCACTAACAGCTCACTAAATAATGTAAAGACAGCCTGACATGTCACACAGGATTCTCCCTTCTGATAACTCACTGGGTGCCTGATCCTTCAAGTGTTGTGAATATAATGTATTAAAAGTAAGGTTGTCACCCCCTGCCTGCTATACTGATATCAACATTTCTTCAAATCAAACTGTGTACATACCATCCTTGATTTTGGGCTGTAAGGGACCTCACAACAGTCCGCACCTTAGTAAACTGAGCACAGTTTCAATTATTTGCCTCATTTATTTCAATCAGGGGTGCAACAGATTTCCACATGGCCTCCAAATGTGGAACTTTCTCTGTGATTACTCTATTTCTGCATAAAACCCCCAACCCCAATGTATTCCTATGGTAAAATGGTTAGTTTTCCTTAATGTGCTGATTTCCTGTGACATATATTCTTCTGTTCAGCCTTGACCAGGCTACTGCACATATTTGAATTCAACTGCTGGTTCCCCAGGGTCATAGAAAACAAAATGGCATATGAGCCTTGTTTTGTACTGCTGCATAACTGCAATTTCCCCTCAGGGACATAAAAAGCCATCTAATCTAATCTAATCTAATGAATTGGAGGTAGACATGTTTTCCCTTAATCAAGGAATCCACAGGGCTGAGAGAAGAATTTGGTTGGGAAGACACCTGCAGAACTCCTTGTCTCCTGCTTTTGATCCTGCTATGCCCATTAACTTGATGTGTCCCAACCCAAACTCACATCTTTAGAGGAATACTTTGGACGAGGTACTGTTATGAACAAACATAATGTAAATAATATATTTACACCTTGGAACTTGGCTTCATCATTTGCTCATATATCATTTCATTTTATCTGACCCCACTCTGCCTTTGTATCTGTTATTTCTGGTACTTTGCATTAAAGGTGATTCTGACAATGCATGGCATACTCCTTTGAGGCTACATGATAGCAAAGTAGAAAAGTATCTATCCACCCAAGTCAACCAAGTCTAGACTAGTTGATCAAGGGCTGCATCAATATGTATTTTTACCCAAGACAGAACAGAGAGAGTCAGAGAAATCTAAAGCTAACAAGTACTGTTGATGTTAAAATCATCTTAAAGCTGAATGTTTGGATGGTTTGCAAGCTACTTTAGTTCCATTTCTAGTGAGTGGATAATTGAAAAGGTATGTTTTGACTTAACATTTGAGGAGAGTGACTGACTCAACATCCTTTAGAGTGGTACCTTTGACCTCCGCATTATTCATGGTCCACAAACAGCCTCCTGTTGCCGCAGCTTACATTTTAAAGCCAGTTGTTTTGTTTTCTTGGAGTGGAAGAAAGGGAAATTATGTGCAGCAGTTAGGTACCAGTATTTCACGACACCGCAAGCTGCAATAGGCCACTTAAGACTCATTAAAAGAGTTTAATTACAAATTCACTCATGTTTCAACATGTTAGTGTAATAAACATCACAGGTCTACCTTCTTAATAGTCAACAGATTGTTAACAAGGGGGGGAATGATACCAATCTACAAGCTCCCTTTGCTTTTTTGGATAGACATTTTAAGACACCAAATTCTCACACGGGAGAATGCAGATTTAGTGGCAGCTATAAATTTAGAACAAGACCAAGTTAAATTTTAAAGGTTTTCAGGCTGGGACTCTTCTGAGAGTATATGTCTCAAAGCCAACGTATGCCTGTGAGGGGAGCGTGAGACCTAAACCGCAGTGTGCCCCTCCCCCTGTCATTTTAAAGAACAGTTCATCTTGTTTTTTAATGATCATTAAGCACGCTTCCAGATGTTGGGAGGGAATTCATCCTCACACAGTCCCCTGTGCTCTTAAACACTAAACAGAGTACCAGAGTGAAAAAGAAGAAGCCAGAAAAACATGGCAAAGTAGCATTTTGTTTCTTTGTCAGTTCTGTCATTATTTCATGAGAAAATAATTACAAACAGTGCTAAATTTTTACAGTATATAGCACATGGAGCTGATCTTTTTTATAGAGTCTTTAATGTGCCATTTCAAACAAACTGTCAACCTTTTATTTCAATTAGTGGTTAAATCAATGCTCTTTCAGAGAAACAGCAATTCATCATCATAATGGATCCTTGTTATCGGAGGCTGGGTACATGTTTAATGTACCCAATGTTTACAAGTTTAAAACGTTTGAAAAGGCAGCATTGACAAAGAAATGAATGATGGGGACAACAATGATTATTTATTATTCTAAATATACTTAATACTTAATTAACATGACCTGTTACAGGATTTATAAACAAGAGATTAGAAGTATATCTAAAAGGCTCTATTTCAGATATATTGTGGTAACTTTGGAATTGTACATCAAACTCTTAATGATGGTTTTATTTATAAATCACTGCAGATATAAAGACTCTTTGCTCAGTTTTTTGCTATCCTTTTGCTATCCTGTCAATTTGAAGGCTTTCTCTTGAGTATAAACACTAAGTCAAGATAGATTTTATTATTTAAATGTCCCAGACAACTGAGAAGATAAATATCTTTATACATTAAAAGAAAACATATGTGAGTGTGACATTTGAACCATTTTTAAAAGTCTATGAGGGCCTTTACCTTTAAGGAAGGCTTCAGCTGAATTATGTCTAAGTCTTCTTCTTCTTTTTGTTTTTAATTGTCAAGAGAGATTTTCTCTCCCCTATTCAAACCACCTCTGTGGTAGCACGCTGACCCTGAGTATGGCGTGAGAGCAATGGCACCCATAAAATACAAGCTATACCACTGCTCTGATGTTTCTAATTAAATTCACCTGCATAATCAGAGGGACAACCAGTCAGAGGCCGCAAATAAACTGAGGGGGCAATTTAAGAATCGTAAATCCCACAAGGGGTTGTTGGCATTTTCACTGAAGTGTTAAAGCAGTTGTTAATTTTGTTTTCGTGAACACTACCTTTGGTTGGCACACAGAGGCTGCGGTCAGGGCATGCACGAAGGGCTAGCTGTTTAGTTCCTTTATACTGCTTACTTACGTTGTCATATTGTTTATCTGTTTTGCAGGTCTCCAATTTTGCAATTTCATTCGGTGCTTTTTAAATGCATGCTTTTTCTCAAACCATGAATCAGTCCAACTGCTATAGTAAGGGATTTGCTCTCCAAGTTATGCAAATTTAACTCATTCACAACATCTTCACCCCCTGCCTGTTATAATGATTTCAGTATTTCTAGAAATCAAACTGTGTAAATAAAGTCCTTGATTTTGAGCTGTGAAGGACCTCATGAAAGACCTCACCTTAGTAATCTGAGCACACATTCAATTATTTGCTTCATTTGTCTCAATCAGGGGTGCAAGGGATTTCCACATGGCCTCCAAATGTGGAACCCTCTTTGTAATTGCTATAGTTTAGAACAAAAAGATTGCTCACAATTTATTCCTATGACAAAACTGTTATTTTCACTTGCAGTGCTGATTTCCTGAGACATAACTTACATATCCACTCATGAACAAGCACTTGCAAATCTTTCACAACTAATAGCATGGAGAAAATTTAGCGTTTATCAGATTCTTCCTCTTCTATTCACATTCGCTGAGGCTACTGCACAATGGAGAGCGATTCGTGGCTAACCCTAATTATGTTTTGACAATCAAAAAAGGCAATTAGTAGGGGGACTTTTTATTTTGACATTCTTGCCCATTAAATTGGCACATTGTGGGTTACTCGATTCACTGTGTCCATTAATTTTCACATTATTTGAACTGAATACATGGTTTCCATCACACTTCGAAACATAAAGGCATGCAAGTAAATCTGTCATCCAACCATCCATTTTCCAGCCACTTACGCAGTGGCAACGACAAGCAGGGTAAAACATGATAGACTAAAACAAACAGACCAAAACATGGAAAAGAATTCACTTAAGCAGCATCACAGCTGCATGTGTGTTTCTCCATCAATTCATCTGTCTGTCCATTTTGTAGCTGCTTATGTGGGTCAGTGTTGCAGTGGCAAGATGTCCTTTTCCCCAGTAACTTCCTCCAGCTCCTCCTGGGGGATCCCAAGGCACTCCTGTGCCAGCTGGAAGATGTAGTTCCTCCAGCATGTTCTAGGTCTGCCCTGGGGTCTCCTCCCAGTCGGCCGCGCCCGGTACACCTGCAAAAACAGGCACCCAGGGGGGCATCTTTACCAGGTGCTCAAACCACCTCAACTGACTGACTCTCAATGCAGAGGAGAAACCACTTGAGAGCTCTTCACCTTGTCACTGGGATTGAGCCTAGCCACTCTGATTTCATTCTTTCGGTCACTACCCAATGCTTATGAGCATAGATGAGGGTCAAAACGAAGCTCGACTGGTAAATCAAGAGCTTTGCTTTGTTGCTGAGCTCTCTCTTTATCACCTGGGTCCAATGCAACGCCCGCATTACTGCAGCTGCTGCATCTAACCAGCGGTCAATCTCTTGGTCCCCTTTACCCTCACATGTGAAAAAGACCACTTGGGGCAGTTGCAAACAGAGGCTACCTGAACCATGGCTTCAGACTTGAAGTGCTGACCCTCATCCCGACTGCGTCACAATCAGCTGCAAACTGTTCCAGTGCACATCCGATATCACAGTCCGATGACAACAAAAGGATGACATCATCTGCAAACAGCAGAGATGCCAACCTAACACCACCAAATTGGACTCTCCAGACCTCGACTACGCCTTGATATCCTGAATATCAGGAACAGGAAGGGGGACAAGGCACGTTCCACAGGATACCCCAGGACACATATTTGTAGGCCTTTTCCAAATACACAAAACACATGTAGGCAGAATTAGCAAACTCCCATGGCACCTCAATAATTTATGAGAGGGTAAAAAGCCAATCCGCTGTTCTGCAACCAGGAAGGGGTCCGTATTGGTCCTCCTGAATCCAAGGTTTGATAATCAGCTGGCATCTCCTTTCCAGCACATTTGCATTGGATTTCCCAGGAGGGCTGAGCAGTGTGACCCCAACAATATGCAGAGCCTTCAGCATTTCAGAATGAATCTCATCCACCCCTGGTACCTCGCCACAGTGACCCGCCTGAATTTTCCAGCACTGCCTCCTTTGATCTTAATTAGGCAATACTGCCAGCAAGGTATATACACAATCCTAATCATATTTCTTCACAAAAAAAGCCTAGAACATCAAGTATTACACAAAGAACCACAACTTAGAAGTATAAATAGACATGTACTGTACTGTATCTGACTTCTGGTATTCCTACTCTATCACAAGGGACAAGATTCCTGTTGGAGGGGCTTGCCTCCTCCCCCAGCATGCAATAAGTAGAACAGCACCTGTAGGAGCCCTGCCCTCTAAATCACAGGGCAGGCTAGATGTGACAAAGCAGATGTGGAGCAGTGTAACGTGTGTTGATTGAAGTCTACTTCCAATATGCCCCCTCTATGCCCTCCTTCACCATGAACTCAGACCTCTGGGTCATTTCAGCCCTGTACCCCTTTTAAAGCCATAATACTATATACCAAACTATCACACATCAATATATTACCATACTGCTATTTATAGATGTCCCTGTGTGGGTTAATGGCTCAAGTACAGACTCAGTGCATTGCATGAGCTGCAAAAGGCCAATTTTCTTTTACAGTTTTTATGAGATACATCCTGACCAGTGACCCACAATGTTCAAAGTGGTATGTTAATGTGTTTGAAAGAAACAGGGAATTGGAAGCCAGATACATTTAGAAAGAATCCACTGCAGAGAAGCCATTTTAAAGTATCATTAATAATGCAGGAGAGTTATAATTTATATTTTAGCTACCTGGTACAATAAGAGATATACACTGAACACACGATTTGTTTCTTTAAGGAGTTTATTTATTTTCCCCACATGTTCCTTTAGGCAAAGACACAGATGCAGAAATCATGCCAATTATACTAAAAACAACTCATTCTATGTCTCTGTTCTTGCCTCCTAATGCCATTTCTTAAAACATCAAATCCAAACTGACATTTTACGCACATAAAACGGTTCTGATCATTTATAGAAATAACTAATAACCAATGTAAGCTTTGGAGTTGAGGTTCATCTTTGTCTTTGGGAAAACATTTATTAGCCTGAACAAGCATTGACCTTACATGTTGGCATGGGACATAGATAGGTGTGTGTAGTTTAGTTGTAATAGACAGACAACTCCATTTAAAAAGAGTTTAAAAAAGGTCAATTTTGAGTTAGAAGTTAAGTTAAACTCTTCTTCTGTGATCTCCTCCAGTGAGGCAGCATTCAGGAGTCTGTCCAAACTCTCCAATACTGGAGATATTTTCCTTCCTTTAACGTTGGACAATTACAGTCAACTTTAAAGGAAAATGTCTCTGGAGTGTGTTTTAGTTGATCTTTGGAAGCATTAAGGGCTATGAGGTTCATTAAATTTTGATTAAAACTTTCTGAGAATGCAATAGAAGGAATTAATGTTGTCATGGGTAAATGTAAAGTCATTGAGGGCTAAAAATGGTAAGGTCAGAATGAGCCTTTAACCCTAGGGGGTAAAAAATAACCCCACTGGACTCTTTAATATCTCTGCAATCAAAACATTTCATCATTTTATGTTGCAGGTATTCCTCAAATATCTTGATTTTGATATCTCCCCAAACTGGGGGAAAGGACTACATTCCCCAGCTGACAACAGTCATCCGGCCATCTCTCCCCAGCTGAGAGGCATTCATCCAGGTGGGTTGATTGTCTCACCAAGGACTTAAGAGTGGATTCTACAGTCCACAGAGAGAGATCAGCCTGAAGGTAGCCAGAGAAGATGCTGAAGGGCCTCCTGACACACCAGGATGGCGGAGTGGTTAAGGCGTTGAACCCCACTCCTGGTAAAAGAATTTAGGTGGCACAGTGCTTGCACTGCTGCCTCACAGCAAGAAGGTCCTAGGTTCGATTCCCGCCTGTGGGTGCTATTGACTCTGGGGTGCCCAGGTGGGTTATCTCCTCTGCCTTTCTGTGTGGAGTTTGCATGTTCTCTCCATGCTCACATGGGTCTCCTCCTATAAAAAAAGAACCCCATCTAAAAACATGCAGAAAAAATGCTGTCCTGTCCCTGACCACGACAAGATGTCCACCTGGAATTGGTCCCCGGGTGCCTAAGACGGCTGCCCGCTGCTCCTGGCTGTCCCCGGAGGAAGGACGGCATGGATGGGTTAAACGCAGAAGTCAACTTCATTCGGACACCCTACCTGTGTGTTGTGTTTGGCAGCCACTACGCGTTGGGTGTGTCAGTGCATGTGTGTGCACCTGTCTTCTTCCATTAAATGAATCTTCATCTTCTTCTTCACACATTTCATTTCTAATGCTAAATTTAAGTTATTTTTGGGTAATAATTAAAAGTGTTTCCTCCCTGAATCCTGTCCTCAGATTTGGCTTGGGACTCTTGGGCACAATCCCAATGTCCACACTCATGGACTCAGACTTTGAGGCGCGTTCCCACTAAATCCGCGAGGGTTTAGGGCTGTCCCACTGTCAAATCGTCAAGTGCATGAGGGCTCTCTCGCAGGCTTTTTGAGCCCCTTATGCACACTTTCCATAAGTCCACATTTCTGCAGACTTTGCCTGAGGGTATTACCCACAGTTCATAGCGTTGTGACATTGAATACACGGTTACCAGGGGAAGGCCGGAAGTGTTTAAAAAAACAGTAAACAAATGGAAGGACAAATGTTCATCAACCATTTCTTTTATTTTTTGCTTAATGATGCTGTTTTGACAAAAATGAGTAAATTGATTATTTGACAATTACCTCTCGTCCACTCTGTAAGGCAAGAGCCTGGAAGACGTTCAGATCAGGCAGTCGGTCCCTTAAGTTCCTTGGTCGTGAAGAAAGTAAAAAATGTAAAATAAAAAGTCCCAAACCCACAATCGTTCGTAATATGTTTTGGTGTCGTCAAGGTAACGTGATATGTCGCAAAGTGCTGTCCCATTTCTATTTATACAATTTCAAGCCCTTGCAGCCACTCAAGCGTTTACCAGGTGTAGTCAATTAAGTCTGTGAGGGTTCAGGGCTGAGGGTTTAGGGGGGACATTGGGATTGGGCCTTTGCCTTTCCTCTGAGGTGCCACAGTCATTGAAGTTCACTGAATTAGGCCCAAAACACAGATGATCAACACTGAGTTCTGACTCACCCTATAGACAGAATGACATTATTTGGCCTAGTACACCTGACTTTGATTTATTCTGTACCTTGAAGCATCTAGGTCTCGGGTGGAGCAGGACCAACACATTGGACTCCTTTCTAGTCTCGCCAGATGAACATCTTGATAGTCAAACTCAACCTTCCCTTGGAAATATACAGTTAGCAGCAAATATGCACTCCTATAAAACCTGTGAAACACGTCGACTGTTAGTGGCATGAGAACCCACTGTATTGGTGGAAAATGTATGTAGTAATGGTTGAAGAATTGAATGCTTATTCCAAAGGTTCATCCAGAAAATGATTTTCTGTAAACTAATAATTTAAGATCACAGCTCTGGAAATGTAGCATGACTTAAGAGCTTGAGAGCAGGGCAGAGTGACGGTCCAAATGCCACTTTAACTAAATTACTTTTAGGGTGCTTTACATTTTTCATTGACTTTCTCATTGTGTTGTTTTACTGCAATAGTTTGGGTCAAGTTGACAAGGTCATCATTTGCTGCAGACATCGTTTGTTTGTATTACTTATCCAGAGCAACTTACAATGAGTGCCTTGCTGAAGGACGTCTTGACACTATTGATAGACATACATCAGCTATTGCAGGGATGGATGCTGTGACATTTGGGATGTAGCGGTCTAGCCACTAGGCCACTATTCCACCCTAAAATAGACACAAGAAATACACAACACATTTAACATATGTGTATGTATGTGCATTATGTGTGAAATTAAACTTCAGTTCTTATGTGAATGTAATTATTTCTCCCGGGCACATTAACTCAATAAGCCTGTCCATTCTACACTGAGAACCCAATGCAGCGCTCCTTCCCATATCTCAAAGGAAGACGTGAGCAACATATCTGCACAAAAACCACAATGCACAATGTGGAATAATGGATTACACTGGATTGATGAAGATGTCTGTCAATGGCACTTTTGTTGGAATTTTGTTGGAGGTTCAAACTGAATTGTAACCTATGAGCAGTGGAAGCTTTTGCAACTTTGAGCCATATATTTTACGGTGTGCTGTTTGCATGAATCAATGGTCCAAGTAGACCTAAAGTAGAGAAGAGATTATAATGAGTGAAAATCTCCATAACATCAATATTGTTGAAGTGAAGTGTAGTGAAAAACACACAATCATCCACATGTTGTAGACAGTATCTATTTAGATGGGAAATCAAGTTTTAAAGTGAAAGCAGATGGGACTGTAGGCTAGAATACTTTCCACTTGAAGTATACCGCTCTTGTTTGGAGTTCTCTCAGTAGCTGGGCCTGTTCCAGGAGCCCGGCTGGAGAAGTGAAGTTCAAACTACTTGGCTCCTACCACTCTCACCATGCTGTTGTTGGGTGGAAGACTGATTTATGAAATAAGTCCTGTTACCAGACTAACTCAGGGCAGAGAAGAGGAATGGCACCCAGGAATCCAGACACAGCCGTTCATTATTTTTGGTGTATTCCATTGAAGTAACGTACCCTATTGTACATGGGTGTCAGTGAACATTTCTGCAAGAAAACGTGACACAGGAGAGCTTCAATTAATATAATGTGTGTATTCTCTATTCTACAGTGTATGATGTGATGTAAAGCTTTATGGTTAACCCCAAAGAGAAGTCCTTATCTATCGTAAAATGTTGAAAATCAAGTATTGCCACAACTTGTAGATTTTATTCTTCTCTTGGTACATTCAATAAGTTGATTTTACTTCATATCACACTTGCAGGTCTTGCCAAAATAACAGTTCATCCAAGTGCATTAAATCTGTTTCCACTGAGCGAGGATGAATGGCCGTGCTCTCAGGTTACCCATGGAGCACTGTGTCTGCAGGTCCATAGCTATGCTGTCTCTGTGAAGTGTCCAACACAACCCTCCATAGGCATCATCAATAGACTATTCCAAAAATGAGTTCACACTACATAGAAAATGTCTGCTGCGCTATTATTTGTTTTGTAACATTCACTTTGGTAACCCAGTTTCATGCATGTGTGGCCGTTTTCAACTTTCAACTGCTGAAAATGCACAACACTCAAGTAGATGGCATTCTATGACTTTGAAAGCCAGTAAGCTGCTCACAAAGTGCACCAGCAGTACGTGATTGTATAATGGAAACTAGAGAAGCTCTTTCACGCCTGTCTCTGACACCCACATGTAAACAGCTCGTGGAAAAAAGATCATAGCTCCTAACCCAACCACAAAATGAGTGAGCAGAGGGAAGTGCAGTCTATGTTGGGTAAAATGATACAAAAAATGTTTACAGCAGAAAATAAAAGATAATTTGGGCAGAGAAGGCCTCAAAATGCTTCCAGACTTGCATTTGTTAGATTTGAGCTTTTCTATTCTGTAGTAAGCTGCTATTGCCTCATGCTAGATCTTTGTTTCTGTGCATTAACTGCTGAAAATCTTTGATTTTTTCAATTTTTATTTTTCAATATTTTATTTTCCTTATGTATTGCATATAGCACTGCTAATGTTTCATCTCCACTGTCTGCTTTATATTGTTATGGTAATATGTAAGTATTTAATTGCTTCTTTTATAAGACTTGTGGCTTTTGAAGACATTCATGAGACCACTGACAAATAAACCACCAGCATGGTGGCCATAAAAACCTTGTTTCCATGTGGTGGCTACACAACTCATTGTGATCTTTTGCTTTTTCCACAGCTCAGCACAAAGTTAAAAAAAAAATGGGCACAGCATTGCAGGAGACAGGCTCGGTCCAGTTATGACTCATGAAATCATGAAAGACATATCCTCTCCTCATTTGTAACAACATTTGAACAAGTCTCAGGGAACAAGAGACTGGCTCAGCAGACTGTCAGCAGACCAATATTATCTGATTCAGAGATATTTTATATATGGAGCGGTGATACATTGCCAAAACACTCTCACTGTTGCCCGTGAGTGTGATCTACGTTTTGTTTTCCTTTCGTCTTGCTTTTGATTTGTTGACATTTGAATGAATCTAGCTATCTAAAAAATGACCATGTGCATCTCTAATGAAGACAGAAAAGTCTTTGATTACTATAGCACCCCGCAAAGGGATCAGTCATTTTCAGTTGTGTCTTGCTTTTAATCGTCTTTTAGCGTCTACACTACCTGCTTTGTGCAACATCACTCATGGGATTGGCTGGCTGGATCGAGCCCACTGTTCACTCTATGGCATACTGTATTGTGTTTTGCATTCTGTAATTGTTTCCCACAAACCGCTTATATCCTTTCACTCATCCTTCTCTTTGAGGCAGAGCTAAACCTCAGTGGGCGGAGCCGAAAAACAGTTTTTATGGCTAAGTAACATTAGACTGAAGCCCAGTGAAAAACACAAGGGGTAAAAGAGGTAGCTATTATTATGAAGCCTAGCGTTCTTTCTAATAACTGAAAAATGCCGTCTAGCCATACAGTTATCTAGGTTAGCTAGTGAGCCTGGCTGACCTTCCATGTTCAAACTATCCATATTAGCCAATAGCAATCTACGTAAGCAAGTTAGCTAGCTTGCTGACCTTCCCAGATCATGAATGCTATGCCAAAATACCAAAATATTTGCATTTATATGTCTCTTACACATTTTCTTTTGGTATTTTTTTTTCTCTTTCTTTGCCATTCAAGTTTGCCAGTACTCTAATGCGTGCTCTGAAAAGCTGAGGCTGCCTTCCACAAATGTCTGTCTAATTAAAATGTCAATCTGTGTGCAGGTGAGTAAAGAGACTATGCATGTACTAATGCATGTACATGGAGGTCGGAACAAAAGGTGATACCTGTGATTAACCCTACAGTTATAGAGCTAGCATGATTGGTGTAAAAAGAGGGAAAGGCAGATCATTTCTCAGCTGAGAAAGTTCCAGAAGTCATTCTGTGATTTTTAGGTGAAAGGTTAAATGTGGCAGATCAAATATATTTTCTCTTTTAAATATTTGTGGTGCATTTTTGTTGTATATGGAATAGAAATGAGAGTCACACCGAGTATTATAAGATCTTTTGCTGGAGCATGCACACTAATCACTAACTTTTGTGTGACTGTGTCCAAATATATCTACCTTTGTGTAACATCCTCACACAATGTCTCACCACTCCTCATCTAGCTGGAGGATTGTGCCTTAGAAAAAAAAAAGGTCTTGGCAGCTAAGCTCTGCCATATGTTCTAGATTCATTGTGTGCGCCATAATAAATCCTCAAAGCGGTAGAGTCTGTGTATTTGATATAAACATCATTGGGGATCATCATAAATTATTATTGGCTTTTTGGCAATAACTCTATTCTTGTACTGCACCTTTTTCCCACAGCCAAGTATAGTATGCAAACGAGAGGAAGTGTGAAATGACTGAGGAGGTAAGTATGTCAGTCTACCGCTCAAACCTGAAGGCTGGTAGCCGTCCTCATCTGTCTGGTGGTTCCATGCTGGAAATTCCCTCTGGCTCAAAGAATACACAAACACAGCAATGCTTACTTTACTATCCTCTCTGCTCCACGCCATCGACATAGAAGACGAACACAGCGTTAAAACCCAGGACTTTAAAGGCAATAGGCCAAAAATAACATTTAGTACTCGGCTCAGCAGATTGGGTGGAAGTCCCTTTCATGTCTTTTCTATGTAAATTCTGCTCAGCGCTATTATTGATTTCAGTAAGCTAATTAGTGTTAGGGGTTAGATCTTTCTTCATGCTCTCAGGTAGCCAATTGGAAAATGTTCAGACATGCATCACTCCCCTTGCCAATGGAGCCAGGCGCTGCCAGGAACTGCTCTAATAAACTTGTAAAACTTATTAAGCTGTTCTCTGGCATTGTTCCATTTTTTTGTTTACCCTATATATGTAGCCTATACATTTTTTTCTGTGTGTTCAGATGGCCATCAATTACAAATGGATGTACATACCTTTAGGTGACAAGTGACAAAATGCTCATCCCTGATCGGCTACATGTTTTCAAGGCGTATTCACTTTCAGAATCCTGGACTCAGTCCAGATCATTGGTTAACATTGTGAGTTTGCCAGAAGTTTGCTCATGTTTTTCATTTAAACAATAATTAGTTTTTCCAGTGGTTCCCAAGAACTCAATTGACCTTATTAACATTTTGCACTCTCAGTATAAAAGATTGGTACAGTAATTACAATATTTTCCAATGTAAAACATACGGTTTAAAGTATCATGCTAGGAAGAGATAAAAATGACTAATGCCTTCTTCTGGGATACTTACTTATACCTTTCAGCACATGTTTTCATAGTCCCAGATTTATGTTCCACAGTATGGGATGGTAAGATGTTGCAGAGCCATCTACTGAAGCAGGTGCTGAGAGCCGAGTACCTGGGTTACCCCAGTTAGGGATTGGTGCGAGGTAAAGGTGGCATTATAAGACCACTTGCACTCTGGGCACCCTATAATTCTTCCCCCTCAACACTTTTTTTTCTAACCGGAGTTGGATTTAGTTGCCTGTTGGCTGACCGTCATGTGGGGAAACCTCTGAGATTTTCAGTGTATGTTTTTCTCAGAAATTGAAAAAAACCAAACCAATCTTTCTCTCCCTAATTCTATGATTCACTGTGTGGAAGGGAACTGGAAACTGTTTGCATTCAGTCCATCAATCCGGTTCTCAAAGGCCTTGCCCTGCTCAGAGCCAGAGTCCCATGGAGATATAGAACTAAAGAAAATAATCCCAACTCTCACTAACAAGGTTAGATCAACACGGTACTTCTCAAGCAAAGCAATGTGACAATAGAACAATTTCTTTTTCTGAGATTTTAAACCTTATGCAATGTTATGAGGTTGAAGATTTGATCATGAAAAATATATGAACATTTTCTCAATTATGTCTGATTTGTTTTGGCTTGGTCTAAGAGCAGGCACTGATAATACCTGCTAATCTTTTCCCTAACCTTTACCAAAGCCAGTTTCATTGCCTAAATTAGGGATTGTTATTGCCTGACAGCAACCTTACCAAAGCAATCTTTTCCTTGACCCTGATTTTAACCTTGAGCAGAGATTTCATTCTTGCCCAAAAGAAACCTTTAAAAAAAAGTTTAAAAAAAATATCATGCAGGAGATTTATCGTGGGGGAACTAACTCTTTCGTTGACCCTAATCCAATCTAAACAAATAAAGTCTGATTATTTTAACCAACTTGGATTTGTCCAATAATAGGGAATTGATTCATCTGATTCACTCGATTCCCCTTCATAAAATCTAACCTGCCTCTGCCCAGACATTGTTTTATCAAGGTGACACAGAGTCTATAAAACAAGGTGAAGTGCACAAGAAGTATGAGGAATGAGCATCTGTACATCATTTATATATGACCAAAGGAGGGGCAGAACCTCCTGCTCTTCCAGAATGATAATAAAAAAGACTTCAAGTATTGCGTTAAAGGCATGTTTCTCATATTGGAATTGGACTTATCCTGGTCTTCAGGGAACCTAAGTTACACAGAGAACCTTTGTTATGTAACCTAAACATAAACCTAAACACGTATTCACAACTGCAAGTGAAAATACAGTAAATCATCATACACAAGATTCATCATTACATGTAGATTGCTTTTTGTTAGTATTTGAAATAACTAGGTGCATGAATTTTCCTATCACTGTACTGAGAACATCTAGTCTACTGGTAAATGTCACATACACACGCACCAACAATGAACATTTGCTTTTAGGCAAGTTCAGTGGATAACAAGGAGTCGAGGTGCCAGGCTTTAATGGTCTAAACTAATAAATGATGATATCCAAGCCTCTGCTCTGCTGCAATAAATGGAAATGTGAGATGCTTTTGTTTTGCCTTGACAAAAATCAGTTGAGGGCACAGTGGTTTTCCCGGCTCTCTAAAAGAAAGTCACAGTGTTTCCCATCACAGTATCAGCGATGGGAAACACTTCGTCATCAGGGCAGCAGCACACTGCTGTGAATCATTATACTCCACAACCACAAGGCTCTCCATTTTCATTCATGCCATAATGTTTTGGCCCATCAGTCTGACTGGCTGCAGCATCTTTTGCCTGAACTGGCATAATTACAACTGGTGTCATCATAAGCTTAGATTAGTTGTCAGCCTTAATAGTCCTACATAAAAGTCTTCATAAACAATTACTTCATCACCATTTTAATTTATTGGTTTCTTTTCAGACGAAATCCATGTCATTTCTTGCCTTTCCCGACAGAATAAAGGAAACCTGAACTTGGCATAAACAAACATTCTCATCAAGAGTAAAAAAAAAAAGGATAGCATATGCCAGTTCTGAATTATGCTAACTTTGTTTTTGTCAGATAAATTAAGAGATGGAAATTTTTACAGAGCATCTATCCTGTGGCTAGTGATTTTCAGAACATGCTAGCGCAACAGTACCTAACACTGTCCAGTTTTTACAGTGGCTTAAAAGAAATGGGTTGGAAAAGTGCAACACCAGTTTAAAGCACAGAATCCATTGCTGCTCATATGCAACGTATGCTGTTCAATAACTGGAACAAAACCCAAAACAGTGGACAATATATTCACATCTGTCAAACAATAAATGCCTCATCCATAATCCTATCTCATCGTCTGTCTCTTCCACAAAGTATTTTACACAATTACTGCAACAAATCACAGCGACAGAATGGAATTAAGCCATGGGCCGCACTGAACTAAATGCTTCTGCAGCAGGCCTACCAGCCGATGCCTGATGAAAATGAATTAACAATGAATGGGGAATTTAAATGCAGTAATTTCATCATGGCGAATATAAGGCAAAAGTTAAAAAGGGGCGAAACAAATCAAAACAAAGTAAAGCCTGAAACACAAGCAGATGGCCTAGTAATGGGAAGCAGGTTGGACTGGTTGCTAAGTGACAGGGGCTAAGATGAGGGTCCATAGTTTTGGCCGTGGTTTTGCAGGAAAAACACTTCTCCTCCCTAGTCTGAGCCACCCTCTTTTCCTAGTGCTGTGGTTCTGACGCTGGCGGGGCAGGACAGGAGGCAGGGCTGGCCAAATGAGAAACAGACCCCCTTCACCCCACTATTGCCTATTTCTCCCTGTGGCTTTTTTTGTTTTCAAAGAAAAAAAGAACTCTCTCCAAAAATAGATTTGAGTCTCGCGTGCCAGTGGGTTTTGAAACCTTTTTTTCCACTCCCTCTAGTCACGCAAGTAGCCTGGCAAGACCTTGAGGAGAAAGGAGGAAAAAAACAGAACCCGTAAGAGACAAGAGGATCGGAGAAAAAAAAAAAGTCCCTCTAGAGTGTTTGTAGAAAGGATTGTGGTAAGCTGAGGATGGAGCATCCCTGGAGCCTGGCCCTCTGCTGAGGGAACAAGGAGGGGAGACTTCCGTGCAAGCTGCAGGTATGAGGGGTTTATGGGTAATCCTAGCTTGAGTAGAAAGACCTCTCTCTGGTCTGGCCTCAGAGCAGCTCGCACCAGCAGCAGAATCCAAATGGTAAATGCAAAGACACACATTCCTTGACATCATGAGCCATCATCAACAAACAAAATAACATTCATGCCCATACTCTCTCCTGCTATTCAATGCACACTTGACTGATCTCTGCAGCTAGTATTCAACATTTTTATCCGCCACATCATCGACTATTAGAGCAGAGAATGTAATCATTAATATGAGACTGACTACCTTTGAAGGACTGCCTATTTTGGTAGAAAGTGCTTTTGAACATGAGACAGTGAAAAGGACACATGGCACAAGCTCTTCTGCAGAAGCCATGTTAAAACCATTATATCCTCCAGTCGTTACAGTCATTATGCTTTCAAGGCTACGTACGCCCTCTCCTGCTAAAGAGCATGAAGGCTCTCTGGAACATCTGAGTAAGGGTTAATCTTTTTGCTACCATTAATGACAGGTAGGAGTGCTGCAAAGAACTCTGGGTCCCCTGACGACACGTGACACTGCATGGGCGCCCCATCCTGTGGCCCCCAGTGCCTTTTAAATAAGCTGGCCCACAGCGGCACGCTGCAGGAATGTACACGGTTTGTTAAACTCACTTTCACATTATTTTCTGTACTTTTCTAATTGTACATTACGTCAATCAGACAATGACAGCCTAATAATTATGCTCATCAAACAATAATAATGATCTTCACTGCCGCTCGAAAACAATGTGACAAGAAGGCAAATTAGTTTTCATTTTATTTCCATTTTTAAGAGGAAATAAGGATTTACTGCCCCGTTCCACGAAATGACCATAATATAGCTGCGTGGGTTGATAGGGTTGTTGGTCAATACCAGTGACTCAATGATGACTTTGCCAGGTGCTGAGATTTTTGGCTTTCCACACTGTCTTTCCGGCCTGTAACCTGTTTTGGAATAGAAGCTCCCCGCCCATTGGAATTTCAAGAGACTCCAAGTCTCCTCCCTCCCACCTAATCTCCACGTGTTCCTTTTTCCACACATTTTCAACTGCTCATCAACAGAGGACGATGCTACGAGACATCTCAGCCACGAAGACTAAAAGGCTTTGTTCTCAAGCCAAAAAAGCAAATGGCAGAGCAGTATTATTATTACAATATTTTGCATTGTGGTATATTCCCTCTTCACTAGACATTTCTGTTGGATCTCTGCTCCAATGACCTTGCTTACTTCTCTTAGTCTCTATTGTGAAAATGTGACTTTATTGTTGATGTTAATTACAGGCCACTGTAGCTCAAGGGAAGTGGGAGGGATGGTGGCAGCTTTGCCAGAGACGCGTAGGAGGAGACGAGCCCTGCCAATGTTGTTGCAATTCCTATTGGTCTCTGGTAGAGGACATAGATTACTCATTATTACTTCATACCCCTTAAACCCTTGTGACCAAAGTATTAAATCATCTTCATAAGTCTGTGATTCTTGGGATTTTCAGTACTAAATGTGTTATTGGTCAGTGTTCTTGCTGATTGTAGGTCTTTTTGTATTCAGACAGTCTCGACCAAAAGATTGTCATCTCTGAGGCTGATTGTAGCGTGTGGCCTGTATACTGAATGGACTTCTGTGATTGTTGGCACAATGGGTTTCTGAACTACTAAATGCACTTCAATATAGGTGCAATGTGAGGATAGTGTAGATGAGTATGGGTCTGATCAGTGTTGAGACCAGGTGTGGATCAGGCTGGTTGTGGGATGCCAACATTTCCTCCTGAGACATCATGGCTGTAATTCAATAAGACAGCTGTGATGGGAGGAGCCTCCTCGATGAGTCCAAAGGGGTACCTGCATTCACCCAGCTCCATTCCTCTAACATGTTTTAATGTTTGAAATAATCCTCCAGCCATCTTGAGTAATGCTGAGTAATTCTCTAGGTTCAGTGATATAAACTGCATCATGATAGTGATGGGTCCTCTTGTACCTACTTTGAAGCTTTAGAGTCCTAGCAGTATCCCATAGTTGAGATGTCTGTTGTATTCCTCCACACACAATCACAGTAATGAAATGAACTTTATTTGTCACATACATGCAGTGAAATTCTTATTTCTGCACACCCCTGACTAGATACACACTCAACATATCACCCCACACACATGCACATGCATTTTCAGGTCAGGTGAGAGCACGCAGGCGTCAGCCATTGTGCCTGGAGCAGTTTTGGGGTTAAGTGCCTAGCTCAAGGGCACTTCGGCAGTGTTGGTGGGCACCGTAGCTGTGACACTGATCATTTTTCCAATCACCAGCTCACAGCTGGAATACGCCCTCCTGGTGGTGCTGGGGATCGAGCCAGCGACCCCCCGGTGATGGGTTGGCCTCTCTAACCGCTAGGCCAACGTGCCATGTCTCTAAAAAAAAAAGTCAGTAAAAGTTTTAGAAGGATGCAGATAAAAACAATATGAGACTTTTGGATGTTTTCCAAAATGCCACCATTGAGACAGTTAACAATTTTGCAATCATACAAAAGTGATACGGTCATTGAGACCAGTAACATCTTGAAGCAAAACTAATGCCAAATGCCTCACAAATCCTTTATGATGTGATGAAGAATGGAAGTAATGCTAGCTGAGGCTTTTAGTAAGTTTCAATAGAGAGAATATTGCACCTTTTCCACAAGTGTGTCACAGGCAGCAAAGGGAAAACATCTAACAATGTATGAAATTGGTTCATCAAGGAATTCTTTCATCAGAGTAAGGAACTGGCCAGTATGAATAACGACACATTCGCTCTCAAGGAGTTTTGAGGATTTCAAAGCTTTGTGAAAGAGCAGCTCCAAGCAAGCCGGCACGAACACAGGTACCTTAATCAATCCATTCAGTGTGTGATGTGTGATGTGTGTGTGAGTGAGCTTTCAAATGTAAACAGCAGTGTAACAGTCTTACTGGAAACTAAAAGTAATGTCAGTATCATGCAAGCTTTTCAGTGTTCACATCTCTATGCTAAGAGACACCAAGGTCAACGTACTACATCATTTGAAGGGGAAAAGGGAACCCTGGCACTAAAGATTGCATGTTAAGACAGGAGCCTCCTGTATATTCACTCTCCTCTCTTTTGTGTTGACGGGAAAATGATATATTTCATTTGGTTTACCCAGGACCTCTAATTTAAGCTTTGAGTAATGACTTGGCTTTTGCCCTCTTACTCATATCATCTGAGTTGTGTTGTGTATATACTGGCCTCTGATCTAAGGTGCTGGGTTTGGGTCCCACTATTCAACTCATATAACCTGAGTCTGCCATGACACTTGTGATGAGTTCACTTGTGCAGAGTGTATCATCAACGGCCTGTCCAATTCACCCAACTCCTCCCATTTTTCCAGTCTAGAGATAAACAGAATAACACGTCAGTCTACCTCTATGTGTGTGTGTGTGTGTGTGTGTGTGTGTGTGTGTGTGTGTGTGTGTGTGTGTGTGTGTGTAATTACTAAGAATACCACAAGGTTTGGGTTACAGCTCCGTGACCAGGCAGAGGCAGGCCTCAGAGCACACTGGTCCAGTTTCAGCTCTGTTTCATCAGGCAGCAGGAGTTTTGGCCAGCCTTGGGCTGTCTGGGAGTGATGCAGTGTGTTCTCATGTCTGGTGGGGCTTGACACTAAAAAATAATACTTAGTGACATTTATATTGAAGTGCATTTATTTAGAAGGCACTGGAAATATCGAAAAGTTCAGAAAAGCTTTAAATGATTTAAATTCTATATATGAAAGATAGTATTTCTATGCTTTTGTTATATAAACATATCATTTGAGAGCCAGTATTAAGTTTCAGATATAGAAGTTTTAAGCATCAAAACATTTCCAATGATACGCAGCCCTGATGGCAGACATACACATTTTTCAGACTTCCATTCATCTGACCCTGCTTATTGGCATGGCATGTGTATGATCAGGGGGATAAAAAATGATGGCTAAGATGGCTAAACAAAGCTAAGTGCAGAGGAATATTGGCACTGTAATGGTAATCTCAGAATTGACATGAGAAGGTAATGCTTTAACATCAATTACATATGCCTGGAGATAAAATTGGAGATATTGTTTGAGGTTAGATGTGGTCAACGTAAAATGAGAAGACTGTTGTGAGTGGTTTTTCAGCTCTATGCTGCAAGTCTGAATGCCTTTCCAAAACCTACTGGGAAAATAACCTAGATTTTCTCATTGAGGTTCTCCTATAGAAGTCTCACTTCAATCACTCTGACTCATGTAAACCCCAGCAAGATGTCTACATACACTGTCCTTCCAAGAAAACACACTAACAAGCAGCAGCAGGTGGCAAATGAAGTATGGAAGGTGACTGTGGTAGAGCCCAGTAGTGAGTTGAGAAATTATTGGGTAATGAAGCCACTATTGGATACAGACATCACTGTTGAGCCTTCTGGAGGTGTTGTGGCCCTAATTCAATAAAACATCTGTGATGGGAGGTGCCTGTTCTCACCGTTTTTCCTCTAACATCCAAGCTGCTATAGGTTTCTACATAGGGGCTCTCCCAAAATAGCAGGGTAGAATAAGCATGATTACAGTTTGATGGCTAATGCTGCATGGACTTCTTTTGCGTGGTTGTACTCCTTAAAGTGCTTCTACCCATGAACAATACATTCAAAAGCATATACATTTGGTTGGTTGGTGCATCTGGTATTCATAGATTAAACCTCATAATTATGATCACATAATTCATTGTCATACATCAACATAACAAAAACGTGATAGACAGCATTATATTCACTTGAGTACTTTAATCAGGCACTTTGCTCAAAACACTTCTGAACATTTGAAGGAATTTATTTTCGCTGTGGCACTATTATATGCACAGTTTGAACAAAAAAAAAAGAGTGGTAGGTAACACTGTTCAATACAAAACAATACAAACAACAAGGTACCTTCATTCTAGGAAATAGGTAGTTCTCATGTATTTTTGGCCATGGTCAAAATAATGACAGCATATTTCTAAATAATTTACCTATCTTATCAGAGAGCTACCTATATAATAAATAAAAGTACAAGTTAGTGTTTCTTAAGCTTGCATCTTAACAATCAAAAAAAAACGTTATCAAGGGTCTAAAACTGTGAACACAACAATGACTTTCATGACACTTGGAGGGAAATTGGAAGGCCATGGTAGGGCTCTAGGTGGTTATAAATGCAAACCTACACAGGGGTATTTTGTAAAGACTGCCAAAACCTCAAGTATGATCAATATGTTTAAGGGCTAGGCATTACGTTATAATATTGATTATGGCTTAACGTGTAAATGACTTTCTAATCAATAACTAAGAAACATTCTCTGGTGGTGTTTGAACATTCATAAACATACACTTATTTTCACAAGTCCTTCATATTGTATGTCATATTTGTTAGTATTACCACCAGTCCATATAGTATTCCTTATGGCGTTACTATAGACGGAGAACCAAAATTGTCGCAGAATAACATTCATCTACAGCAAATCTGCAACACAGCCTCCCTGGAAAGAAATGAGAAAATCTGCTGCGAATTTCTGCGGTCCACATGTTGGCACAGTGAAACCCATCCTATTGA
The DNA here is from genome assembly GCA_900660455.1 of Gephyroberyx darwinii. NCBI lineage: Eukaryota > Metazoa > Chordata > Actinopteri > Trachichthyiformes > Trachichthyidae > Gephyroberyx > Gephyroberyx darwinii. Next base: position 101,830 of record CABFOQ010054753.1, read on the forward strand.
TATTGGGGCTTAGATCATTTTACTTTAGTTTGTCATTATTTTACTTAGAGACATTCGATAAATAGACAAATGAACAAGACCTGCTTACATCCTGTGGAATGTTTAGATCAATGGAATTATAACCTCAGTGGATTAGGTTGCAGACTGAGCAAACAAATGTGCATTTCCTGTTAACCACATAGCTGCTCTGTGATCTCCCTCATGTGAATTATTTTTACAATGCAAAGTGAAAAGCAAGTGGTAGACAAAGATAAGGCTCACTGTGATACATTAAAGCCAGGTCACCTTAAAGATGGTCATTGGATGTAAAGTTCAAATTTCCTTCAGAGAAAATGCAGAGACAGATGTTAAGGACTCAGAGAAAATTTCAGCAGTTCATGTTCACTGGTTAATTTTTGATGAGAGATCAAACACTGGATCCTTAGAAAATCTGATCACACAATACTGTATTCTGACTGATATTTCATTTGTTCAAGTGAGGCTGTTTCTTCTTTTATGAATATTTACAAGAATCTGTTAAAAAAAATCCCAAATCATAAAACATGAATGAAGAGCTTCATTTAAAACCACAAGAGGTTAAGAACTACAGGAGAACCAACTTACAGTACAAACAAGTATACAGTACGAGCTACAAATATACAAATATAGAAATATATTCTGAGGTTATAGCAACCTTTTGACACAGTAATGCCATTTCTTGTCAGAAACCATATGTCAGTATAAAAATATAGACAAACAATGCTTTTGTACAAAATATGGACATCATGTATGAATCCCCACTTGAATGTGCAAATTAACACTGATCAACAGGAGAGAAAGGAGTTTCTTCCAGAAAAAGGCATCGTCCGTTTTGGCCTGTTAGTCATGTAGTTCAGTTTTTCTTCATTAAGCTCCACACACTCAGCTATTTGGACTGCTTAGTATAATCTGGTCTATTTGTCCTTTTAGACCAAAGAGTGCAGCACTGATTTGTGTGGGGTTACAGCCCCTGTTGTCATACAGTAGAACTAGTCCTGTAGACAACAATGACTCCATTTTAGTTCAAATTTTAGTTCAAATTTTAAAGTCTGTAGAATTTAAATCCTCATCTCTGCCTCCTCGCTATGTTCCAGATTGTGTTCAGTTGTGCTGATCATGGAAGCTGAGGGGCCCTGAGAGACGTTGAAGGGAGTGATAGCCGGAGAGCGGGCTGCCAGCGGCGAGAGGGAGGGGGAGAAACTGGGAGACATGGCGACTGAGGAGATGGATCCCTCACTGCTGAGGGGAGATCTCCGCAATGAAGCCAGGTGGGGGAATGTCCTCCCCACGGCAGGCTTAGGAGGTACAGTTTTGGCCCCAGGATGAGCCACGGAGGTAATAAGAGGTGGAGGGTCAATTCTTGGCTCGGCCTTTGCTTTGTGATGAAATGACCTGCGAGGATTAGGAGGAGCTGTCTCATCCTTTAATCGTGCTATTTCTGTGAATACGTTAGCTAAGGGTTGGAACTGGGGGCACCAGTTTAGTAGGTAGTCCCAGTTATAGCTGCCCCTCAGCTCCTCATCACTGGCCACTATGGCTGTTAGGGAGCCATCCACAGGGGGCTTTCCATCCTCTGGGAAGGTATAGTCTTTAGGGTGGGAGATGTTGAGTCCCCGTCCCACACCCAGATATCCGCCTCCCTCATCCCTGTAGACTGGCACCTGGCCAGCTAATAGAGTACCATTCAGACTGCCCAGTTTCTTTCCTTTGAACCACTGGTTTGAATCAATGGAAGGCTCACATGACACATCTGAGAGCTGGTCTGCGTCCTGCTGGATTCCAGAGTCTGGGCCTCGGGCAGAGATGCGTTCCTGCATGGAGGAGGAGATACTAGACACGCGAGGGTATTCATTGATCATTCTGATCTCATCATCCTCTGCTGCCTCTGCCTCAGCTGAGCCACGCCCACTGGAGTGGGAAGGATCCAGGGAACCGCCTCGAGTGTATGGGCCCCCGCTGCTCCCCCCCTGAACAGGTGTATATCCAGGAAGGGCCTGATGATAGATCATATCATTCCCTGCTAATTTAGTTTCCTCAAGCTTGTGTAACACCGTGCCTGATGCTGAAGTTCGGCTGCGTGCTTTTTGCTCTTTCTTCTGGCGTCTTAATTTAACAAAAAACAGTGCCACAGCAATTAGAATTAGGATGACTATGGTCCCAAGTGAGACTGCGATGACACTGATAAGCAGCATGTTCATGTCTGTGGCCAGACCAAAAGAAGTATGGGTCACATCGATAGTAACTTTGGCAGTTGCTATACGGGACGTCTCCAGAGGGCTGTGGGCAGTCAAGTCCAGAGTCATTAGACGCACCTCTCTTTTAGAGCGGCTCAAATGTCTGCTGTTGCTGTCCATCTTCAAGGAAATCACACCTGTTGATTTATTGACTTCAAAGTAAGGTGAGCTGTCTACTAGAGAGTAGATGACAATGCCATCCACACCGCTATCCTCATCGCTGGCCTGCACTTGGCCAATGCTCTGACCTTTCTTTGCTCCCTCAGGCACTTGGAAGGAGAACTCTGAGGAGCTAAAGACAGGATCATATTCATCTTCCCCTGCCACATATACCTGGACTGTGACAGTGGCAGAATAGTTTCCAGCGTCCATGGCAACAGCGACAAAATTGAAGGAAGTCACCTTTTCAAAGTCAAAAGTAGAGCGGGTCCGCACTTCCCCCGAAGTTTGGTTGATGAAGAAAGCCTCTCTTCCCTCCCTAGAATTATCTAACATGTAATATCTCAACTGTCCAAAAACTCCTCTGTCAAGGTCAATGGCATGCAGCATGGTCACTAAGGCATTCTGGGGTTGGTTTTCCCTGATGCTAGCAGTTAGTAGTTTGAGGGGGAAGTAGGGCCTGTTATCGTTGATGTCCTTCACCTCCACAGTGACTGGGGCCAGAGCATAGTGCCCTTGACCATCAGTGGCCTGGACGACAATCACATGGGAGGATTGCCTCTCACTGTCCAGAGGTCTGTGCAGCCTCAAGGCCCCGGTCCACTGGTCCACCTGGAATAGACCTGTCTCGTCCCCTGAGCTTATGAGGTACTGCACCTCTCCGTTAGGGGCAGAATCTGGATCAGTGGCAGATAAATGCAGGATCTCTGTCCCTGCTGCTGCACCCTCACTCAGCACCACACTGTACTCTGCTCTGCTGAAGGCTGGGGAATTGTCATTGGCATCTATAACACTGATGAGGATAGGCACGCTGGAGCTACGCTGAGGGATACCTCGATCTGACACCACAACGGTCAGATTATAACTTGGCACTGCTTCAAAGTCCAGCCCCTCCACCAGGATCAGGCTGCCTACTGTCTGGAAACCCTTCCCCTCCAGGTAGCGCACACTGCTCTCAATCTGGAAGGCGTTGCCTGAGTTGCCACTAGCAATGGCAAAATCAAAACCGCAGTTGTCCCGGGACAGGTCTCCGTCCACAGCTTCCAAGGTCAGTATAGTGGATCCAGGGAGGCCGTCCTCTGACACAGTGGCTCTGTACTCTGATTGGTGGAAGATAGGGGCGTTGTCATTGACATCAGACACCTGCACCTGGACAGTGGCAACGGAGGAAAGGGGTGGTGTGCCCTGGTCCCGAGCCTCAATCACCACCAGGATAGAGGGGCTCTCAAAATCAAACTCTGTCTTTTGGTTGATGAACAGGGTACCTGTAAGGAAACGGTGATTTTACATGTGTATATAGTAACAGCAACTTCATTTTAATCATCTTGTCATCTTGCCAAAATCCATCATATCAATGATATGAATCATTCATTACATAAGCTGGTCCACTATTAAAGAAATAACAGTCAATTCTTAAATTGCTATTTAATTTTGCAATTACTGTAGTGGGTGTGAGGAGGGAATCATTTACAATTATTTGAGGTAAAAGAATTATGTAGCACTTGGGGCAAAAAGAGTGGCTTTACTTTAAAACACCATTATTTTTAGATGTTATCTCTAGCAAAACATCTAAAGCAAATAACATTAAATCTTGTTTTCAATGACTTTAATGGAAGAAATGATGAAATAATCTGCAATGCCTGTTGGAAAAGATGTACAAACCCCAATGGTACTTCCAACAGCTTTAGGGGATCATATTTATTTTGTACGGTAACCACAACCAGAAATATAATGTGTACTCAGTTATCCTACCATTGCTTGGGTCAATGTAGAATACGCCCCTGCTTGATGACATCACTCGGTAGGCAATCTTTCCATTTTCTCCAGAGTCAAGATCAGTGGCTGTTACTGTGATGACTGCACTGCCTGCTGGGAGGTGCTCTGATACAGTCACCTGCAGAAAACCCACACAATAGTCTTAAACTTAACTTACTGTAACAAGATCCATCGTGGATACTTTAACATTTGTACAAACAGGCAGGTATGGGATGAGTTCTCTACCTGATACAGGTCCTGGGTGAATGTGGGGGCGTTATCATTCACATCGTCCACCAGCACAGTGAGGTTGGCCTCACTCTGATGTTTGGAGTCTGATGAGCGGATGGTCAGAGTGTACCAGGTCCTTTCCTCATAGTCCAGTGGGCCAGTCAGAGACACCCCTCCTCCATAGCGGTGGATCCCAAACATGCCCTGGCAATCTGCTTCCAGGTGCAGCGTGTAGGAGAGGGCTGGCCCCGAGTCCACGTCATTTCCTGTCACCTGGGTGATCACCGTGCCAATCAGAGTATCTGTGTATATTTATGTGTAGTGGGAAGGGGGTGGGGGTGATGGGAACAAAAGAGTAGATATTTAGTTTTTTGCCGTAATAAACTACAAAGACTCATTTGCGGTATCACATGGCTTCTTACAAAAGACTTTTACTTTTCTATCTTCATTAAGAAATATTCTTTTTGGAAAGGCTTGACATTGAATAGACAGGAAATGAACAGAGGAACTTGGCAATAGACTGTTTCATAAAAGGGTCAGACGTTTCTCACCGAGGCCTGCTGAGTGAGCTGCCAGGGAGTATGATGTGAGGCTTTTTGATAAGATCATTGGACTGACTTCCACTGTGAAGTTGACTTACCCTCAGGCACTCGGATCTCCCGAGGCAGAGGAATTGTGGGACTGTTGTCGTTGAGATCGACGATGATCACGGTGAGGGTGGCAGAGCCAGCCAGTCGCGGGGATCCCCGGTCTGTCGCAGTAACAACAAGCCTAGAGCCACAAAATAAACATCAACATCTGGACTTTTTTTTTTTTTTTTTTTTACCTTTTATGAACCAGGCTTCATAATGTTTTACCCCCCACTAAGATCAGCATCAGCATTTTTTCAGACCAAACATTAAAAGTGATTTATTTTTTCAATACAAGAAGGGAAGGTATTTGCGAGGGGAAGTGAAACAGTACCATGGTAACAAAAGTTAAACCGTGTATTTGAGACAGGCAGAGCTGAGCTGAGGAGAACCACATGGCAGGCTGCAAGATGCACTTGAACCACAGAAAGGGCGTTGCACAGCTCAGGGCGAACGAGAAAAAAACAGAGCAAGCCTCACTTTGTTTGTGTCCAGATCTCTCTGTCCATGATGGCTGCAGTGGTGATGCTGCCAGTCAGTGGATCAATCTTAAACAAGCCACTCATGGATGACGACCTGATGGAGTAGGTCACCTGACCATTCTGACCCTGGTCCAGGTCATCTGCTGCAACCTGAGGAAATTACCACCCCAGATTGGAAATGAAAATAAAGAAAGATTTGCAACAGCTGTTCCAGTGTAACGTGAACTGGTGAGCAATATTGGACTTGGAAGTCAAGAGTTTACAAAAATGGGCTATATGGACCTAGCTTCGTGGCATAACTGAATCTATATATTCAGTGGGGACACTGAAAACATAGGCGAAGGAGCAGAATCATTTCAGCACTGAAACTATCTGAAACTGAGTGGTTTCTATTCTACAACTTCACACTGAAACAACAGCCAATTATAATACATGTGTGGGTGACGGGCCACTGCACCTGGATAATGGGGAAATCGTAGCCCTGTGCCTCTCTAATGTAGGCTACATAGTTCTGGAGCTGGAAGCGTGGCAGGTTGTCATTGACGTCCTGCAGGATTAGGTTGACAGCCATGTAAGAACTGGAGGATGCCGTTTCAGCTTTCACCACAAGGCGGAGTCTTGGGGTCTCCTCAAAGTCCAGTCCCTCAGAGCTCTGGACCCAAATTTCACCTAAAAAAATTAACAATGGGTCAACTTGTACGTCATAGATTTAATAAACTTTTAAATTATTTGGAAAGTGTATTTTTTTTTAGATTCCTGCACTTACCAGTGATGGTGCTAATCCTGAAAGCCTGCAGTCGGTTTCCGCTGAAGATACTGTAGCTGATACCTATTTGGGAGCCATCAGGGTACTGGGCCTGAGTCTGTGTTACTGCTGTGCCTAAGAGGATAAAACAAACACACACACCCCACTTACACAACTTATTCTCACCCTTAGTTAGTTGAAAGTATACTGTATGTTCATATCATCCATACCTTTAGCAGCATTCTCCTGCAGACTGACATCTCGTGCGTTGCGAGAGAAGCGGATGCCTCTGTAGGTCTGTTCCCTGATATAAATGATGACCACCCCCAGGGAGGACTGAGCCGGGCTGCCCTGGTCCATGGCCTCCACTATCAGGATCCTCTGGTTCTGGGTCAGACTCTGCAGCTTCTCAGTGGCCTGGATGTCCCCAGTCAGGGAGTTTATGGTGAAGCCCCTCACAGGGCTGGCAAAGCGATAAAACACAGAGCCATTTGCCCCAAAGTCCTTGTCCTCTGCTCTCATGGTGGCCAGCACTCGGCGATTAGATACACTGCTGGCAGAGATGTTGACGATAAGTGGGTCCTGGATGAAGAAGGGAGCGTTGTCATTCACGTCCTGAATGTAGACAGTCACCTGAGCAGTGGCGTTGCGTGGGTTGGCTGGGGAGGAGTCCGTGGCGCAGACCTCAAAGCTGTAGGAGGCGGTTTTCTCTCTATCTATGGGTGCTGCTGTGATGATGCGGCCTGTGTTCTGGTCGATGATGAACATGCTCTGGGAGCCGTGGCTCAGGAAATACAGCACCTGGCTGTTGGGACCCTGGTCCAGATCTATGGCTTTCACCTCCAGGACCAGCGAGCCAATGGGGACATCTTCGGACACATCTGCAGTATAGCTGCTGCTCTCGAACTGGGGGCTGTTGTCGTTGATGTCCAGGACGGTCACCTCCACGGTGGCTGTGCTGCTGAGGGGAGGGCGGCCCTGGTCCTGGGCTGTGATTGTTAGAGTGTACCTGCCCTTCTTCTCCCGATCTAGGGGCCTTGAGGTGGAAAGCACGCCTGATTGTCTGTCCAAGCGGAGGTCTCCTGATGGGTCTCCAGCTGCAAAATCAGAACATTAACAATTACATATCAAGTTGTTTGAAATGTGAATGCATGGTAGTAGTCAAGACAGATCATTTAACACGTGGATGACTTCTTCACCTGTTATCCTGTAGTTCATCACCCCACTGTCCCCCATGTCCTGGTCAGTGGCTCTGACGGTGAACAGAGCCAGTGGCTCCAGGTTTTCAGGCACCTCTATACTGTAGTAGAGCCGTCCAAAGACAGGTACATTGTCATTCTCATCAAGCACTCTGATCCTTACTGTGGCTTTGGCATAGTTGGGTGGGAAGCCTCCATCCTTTGCATAAACTGTCAGGACAAAACAACAGCATGACTGGTAATTTCCGAGAGATACTGAAACATGAGCAATGTGAATTTCAAAAAGAAAATTTTCATCTTAGGTGTCCTGAAATTGTCAGCTTGGTAGATGTTTTATTCAAGGAAATGTTGTAGGTACCTGTCACAGTGTAGTACTCTTGGAGCTCCCTGTCCAGCGTTTTAGTGGTTGTTATGACACCTGTCACTGGGTTGATGCTGAAGCCCTCCTCTGAGATGCCGCCATATGTCACCTGACCATTGGTCCCTACACAGAAAGACACACAGTAACTATGGTGTAGTTCAAAAGTGGAGAAAAGTAGCCATTAGTCCAAACATGTGCAGGCTGAACCAAATTTCACCCCAGGCATCGAAAATGAATGCCTGAGAGCTGTAAGCACGATTTGCTTTTCTCATGTAAATACCCTGGTATTCCTATTTTATTTGTTTGTAGTTTGTTTTGCTGTCTAAGCATTTGGCAGTGATGTCCCTCCCTCAGGTGTCTGAGTGCCAGATTGCGTGCTAACGGAGAGAGAGCAGTCTGGCAACCTCACCTGTTTACTTCACTAATTGCTCTTGGAGAGAAAGTTTATAATCCTTCTGTTTTATGTGCTTCTGACTAAAGCTAGGGGAATGTGCCCTTCCTCCAACCCCCCACCCTCCTGTGCAGTCCACAATTAAAAACAACTGTTAATGTCCGTGATGTGAACATGCGTTCAACACATGCGGGCTAAGGAGATACCACACGGGATGAGCATTTTTGCCTGACACTCTCTGGCATCCTGATTTTGAACACAGTTCGCCATCTATTAACAGGAGATGTGTGTGGGTTTGTCATTATGTAATGCCGATAAAAATAGCCTATTACATGTACCCTGAGAGGGCATCAAGTACAAACTGCATGACTGTAAATCTGGCGTAACTAAGTCAGTGCACATTGTATGTCTCACCTTGGTCCAGATCAGAGGCGGACACTGTCAACACAGCGGATCCTGCAGGTTGGTTCTCAGCAATCTGAGTCTCGTACTGGCTCTCCTCAAACCAGGGCACCTCATCGTTAACATCAATCACATGGACACACAGCAGCTGGCTGGATGAGTGCTGGGGTATCCCATGATCCTCAGCAATTATTGTGAGGTTAAAGATGTCCTGCTCCTCACGGTCCAGAGGTTTGAAAATAGACAGAGAGCCTGCATGACGAAGAATTAGAAACGAAATATGAAAGGACATCTCCTGTGTGTGCGTGTGTTATTTTGTCTCATGGGGGCAGTTGCGCAGATGACTACTATGAAAGCTTGATATCAAAGGCAGTAAACGATGCTAAATATATATATGTATATATACCCCATGGCTGTATGTACTTATGTAATTAAAAAAGGAAGTGTGAAAAGATGTCGTGTGAGAGCCAAATCAGAGCTAATCTCCCCTTTGCCTACCTGAGTGCTACCACCAGTGCTGTAACAGCCCAACGGTCTGGCCACAGTTTACGAGATTTTCCGCTGCAGAATGCCGCAGCCATCGAGAAAGCAGCAGTAAACACACACTCTAGACACGCAACAGCCAGGCCTGCCGTGCTCTGTAGAAATTAGGGGCACCCTTGCCTTTTCATTATCTTGCCCTAAGAGGCTAGAGCTCGCATTGATTCAATTTCAATTTCATGCTTTAAAATGAGCCGCAACTGTTAAAGAAAGAAGGAGCCAGGACATTGGGGCTGTTTTGGTTTAGTTTTAACGTTTTTTTGTGTGTTTTCTCTTTGTATCTTGCCTGTTCTGAGATAACTTGCCCGTAAGACTTTAATCTGGTAGGAGTTACTGGCTGGGATATTTTCATCGGGTTTGATTCTTCTGTGATCGTGCCGTACGCCTGGTCACTGATAACATATGGGCAGAAAAGAGACAGAGGGCAACGGGGGGAAAGTTCTTGTTTTGGATGTTTCCAATTCCCACACCTTCAGCGTACGTGGGGTTTGTGGCGCCAACGCTCCAGTGTCAGGGTTAACTGAGGTAATTTCACGAGCATAACTCAGGCAGCTAGCGCATCTGTTTCTTTTCTCATATGTAGAAGTAATTTATCAACATTTGATGTGTTAATCAGTGAATGGTGTTGTCTTTTGCAGAAAAGTAATTCACCATAACACAAATGTATTTTCCCTTTGCCCCCTTCAGTGGAATTAATGGTCTTCCTGCTGACACTGAGTAATGACCATGTGTCAGAGAGAAGGAGCTGACTAACACAATAGAGTTAAGAGTTGACCATTCCTCATCCTACGACTTTTAAGATCCTTAATAGTAGCTGTGCAGTTGTCTCTATTGTGGTTAAGTGTAATACCAAACTAATGAAAACAGAGTGTGGAGATGGTCCCAGTTCTCCTGTCACTGACCCCAGAACAGGAGCAAACCAGGTGCTCAAAGGATTAACTTTGGCATTATTCTAACAAATGACCAGTGTGCATGAAAACACTTCAAGATGAGCACTGGGGGCTGAAGCAGAAGTGACACGCATGACAGACCCTGACTGTTTCCATCCCCTACCGCTCCGGGGGGGGAACCTGGCTGGAGGCTTAAAGGGGAGGGTGGAGCCAAAGTCGACACGTGTCTCAAACACCACAACAAAGCCCACAGGACCAAATAGCCCAAGGTCAGCACTGACTAAGTGACAGAGTCATGCAAGTACACAAACACACGTGTGCGTACGCATACACACACACACACACACACACACACACACACACACACACACACACACACACACACACGTGCAAACACATAAACATGCGTAACTGATCCCTCCTCTAATAGTTCCCAGAAGCCTGAGCAGGAGGTTCTTTGGTCTTTCATGGGAATAGATCCACAATAACAGATGATGGGCTGTGTGTGTGCGTGCGTGCGTGTTTATGTGCATGTGTGTGTGTGTGTGCGTACGTGTGGGTGTGAGTAACTTTTGGCAGGCTGCTGTGTCTGCCTGGCCTCCAACTGAGAGAAATAAGTCATGAAAGGTGAAGCAAGAGTTTTGCTGAACTCAAAAGAAAGCAGAGTATTACAAGATTGTGTGTGTGTGTGTGTGTGTGTTGGGGATGGGGGGTGGGGTGGCTGAGTGTCTGACCATGTGTAAAAGGGGAACCGTAATACTCTCTTCACGATTCCTCTCAGAGATATGACTCACCGGTGTTAGGGTTGAGGCTGAATGTCCCTCCGGTATTGCCTGACTGGATGCTGTAGGTCACCCGGCTGTTCTCCCCTTGGTCTGCATCTCTGGCCATGACGTACAACACCACAAAGCCCACTGGCTGGTCCTCCATCACACTGACCGCTGTAGGTGAGCTGAACACTGGTGCGTTGTCATTCTCATCGGTTACATACACCCTGGCCGTGACAGAACCCCAGCGCCTCTGACTGGCATTGAGGGCGGAGTCTGTTGCCTGGACAACCAGGATAAGAGTGGAAGTGACCTCATGGTCCAGTTCCTGTCCCAAGGAGAGAATCCCAGTGGAGGGGTCAAGGGTTAGCAGACCTAGGGTGTTAGGCCACTGTTGTAGGATGGAGTAGCTCAGCTCACTGTTGGGCCCACTGCCGTCCTTGTCCGTGGCCTGGAAGGTATAGACGGAGGAGCCAGACTCCATGCTTTCCGGGATGACGATGGTGATGGGGTCCTCGGGGAATTGGGGGGCATGGTCATTGCTGTCCTCCACATCAATGTCCAGCTGGACCAGGGTGCTGCTGGGGAGGACCTGGGAGAAGTCATCCACCTCGATCTGCAGGGTGTAGCGCGCATCTCGCTCGTAGTCCAGAGGCCGAGCCAGGTACACGTCTCCAGTCTGACGGTCCACCACAAATGTCCCATCGCGGTCTGTACCACCGACCACCGTGTAGGTCACCCTCCCCGCCTCTGGGACCTCTCGGTCATGGAAGCGCACCGAGCCGATGATGGAGCCGGGCTCGGCCTCCTCCACAGAGTTGAAGGATATGGAGAGTGAGTTGGTCTTAGAAGTAGGTCTGTTCACGCTGAGAACCTGTAGCAAAGAGAAACGCTAGTCACTACCACTATCACTAAGAAATCACTATCAAGAGCAACATGACAGTGTATCTAAGCCTGGTAACAAGCAAAGGTGAACTTCAAGTTTTTGTTGGTTGTACTACCAAAGTACTAATGCTTGATGTTTGAGTGCACAGGCCCGATGGCAATTTCAGTTTCTAATTTCCAATACAAAGAATGAAAATATTTCATGGAATTTGGCAAAGCAGAAACAGATTTTGTCCACTCTCGAGTACGTCCTCACCGGGATAATAAAAGAAGTTTTTCTAGACTTGAATAACATGCCTGCTAACGTTAATCAGCCTTAATCAGATACGCCTGTCACTGCCAGCAAAAATAATACATGAAAAATGTTAACACAATCAGAAAAGGAAATGGTGAGCGGTCCTGTACTGTGCATAGTTTTACACTTCCCTAGATGACCAATTCGAGTGACTTCAAAGACTCCAACTTTAATAGTTTGCTCCTTTGTGTGAAAAGGAGCACCATAAGTTACACATATGACACATTGTTTTAATAAAGCTGTTTTTCATTTTCTTTCAGAGTAGTATGGAGTGAGAGAATTTAAGTGCCATTAAGAGAGAGAGAGAGAGAGAGAGAGAGAGAGAGAGAGAGAGAGAGAGAGAGAGAGAGAGAGAGAGAGAGAGGATGATGATAATGACAGGGGAGATGACAGCAAAGGTTAGAACTGCCCTGTAGGAGTTGCCTGGCATGTGTCACTCACTGAAACACACACACACACACACACACACACACATA